>PNEQ01068792.1:0-64212 GCA_003012365.1 Medauroidea extradentata | reverse complement strand
TCAGTAATATTGGCACCATGAAGTGGTTAGAAACATGCTGCAGGTCTGTATGTTGTTTTGGTGTTGCGTTTGATAATTCCAGTGAGTCTGATGTAGCCATGCCTTTCAAGTGAAGTGAAAAGATTTTGGTCATAACTTAATTGGGAGTTTTATCCCGTACTTAAACATCATCATCTACGATTAAAAACATACATTACATGTTTTTACGTAATCATTTCATTTGGTTTGTTTAAGAAGAGCTAGCGTTTTCCTCTTATTATGTCACATTAAAAATTACACAATGCATTTTACTTAGTATTAAAAATATATTCATATCATCCGGTTAGGTATTGCGGATAAAATGTGTTTATGCACCTGAATACCAATTTTTATTCTAGTGTTTAATCTTATTTCACATGTGATTTAATGCATTCTTTCACAAATGAAGAAGTGAGGCGTATTTAATAACAAAAAACACTGTAATAGGAAAAAAAAGTTATTTTGAGAACATATTTTTTTATTAGGACTAACTTTCAGTGAACACAATATTTGCCACTATCTCACAAAATGTATTAAATATTTATTACACATCTAACATCACATTTCTGTACATATTCAGCGTTTCCGAAAAATAAATATCTTCAAAATAATGAGATGCATTTACAATTTAAATATATTTATAATTGGTTTAATTACATACAGTGCTAGCGTATATTGTTACATATTTACATGATTTACAAGTAGCAAAGTTTTAATTAGTAATAAGAGAAATAATTTTTTTACACTGCTTCCAATCCTTTGACTAGCGACAATTAATACGCTTTGGTTCCACAAGCTGGCGAATATTCCAAAGGCTTGTGTAAAGTTATGGAGAGTCTGAAGAATAAAAGAGGTCTCAACACTTCTGATTCACTTGTTTGTTCTGGTGGGTTCTGCATGTGTTTCGTAACTCAAAGTATGTAACAGTACATAATACACTCTCCTCTTCACTTGTTATTAAAATCAGGTTATTAAAAATTTCCAGGCGTCAGTCAACTTTTAGATCTAACATCAATCGATTCTCGTTTTATTTTGAACCTCAGTTCTTTGATGCCGGTTACAATGCAAAAAAAAAAACACAAATACTTATTTAATATTGCCGCAATGAAGACATATTAAAGTCACTTAATGCTTAACTTTAATTTATAAAAATTCAATTAAAATGTATTACTTTGCTTGTACATCGCACGTGCAAAGTCACTTATAGAAGCCTATCATTAAATGATAGTCTTGAGAATTACTTTTCGCTTCACAAGTGAATCAGTTGCTGTGACCTTAAATTATTCCTCTACTTCGACTAAACTTTCATTTACCTAATCTAGTTATGATGCTCTACTAAATAACTAGCAGTAATAAATAAATGCATAACTTTAACAGAATAAATGTTAGTGTCTAAAACTATCGCCTATTTAAAAGCATTTACTAACATTCAAATCATTCAACACAAAAATAAATACAATAATACTCAGTCTTTCATATACTGTAAAATTATGTCTGTCCAGATTGGCTTGAAGCCATCTCCTATTTTTCAAATATATATGAGAAAGTTAATTTCAGTTGCTCTATACAGTTAAAGTATGACATATAATAAAAATTTTATTTACTAAAAGATTTAAATGTTTCCACGTAGTGCAATGAGGGGCTTAGAATGATGGTGGTGTAAGTTACTTTTATTAAGAGGTGCTTTAATCATTAATATCACAAATGTTTTAAAAGTAAGTTCTGTTACAAATTAATTACACTTTTTTACTCAATTCTCAAACTAAAATTCAAGTACTAAAAACGGGCGATGTATTTTATGAGTAAAAACAAATAATCGTTTTTGTCAAAATTACTTTACGTGACTTACACCACTTTCATTATAAGCCTCTGAAATAATCCTGTTACAGTACTTACATGAATCATTGTTGTGTAATACAAGTTATCAATGGGTACTATCAGTAACGGCCATTAAGTTTTTAATTTTCTCTACAAATTACTACATAAATTAATGAATCACAAATAGTTATTCTCTAAACCACAAAAACAGTCCATGAAAGGAAACATTACATTTTTAAAACGAATCGTATTTTTTATGCGGTACATACATTAATAATTTTTATACGTACAATTCTGGCTTTTATCTTGATATAACTTCCATTAATGATTCGTTACTTGAACATTCCACAAAATGAACGTAGGAAATACAAAAATATTATTATTATTTAAAGCATACAGCACTACTGACATGTATTTGTATGAACGTACTTCGATACAAATATATTAGACTATAGAAAACATTTCGTCGAATAGAGCAACCTTTCCATGACTATTGAAACAGTCAAGAATTTACGAATTAGAGTATTTGCATTTGATCTAAATTATATGGCTTAATATAATAACAAAATTATTCAAATGTTATTAACAAACATAAAATCAAGCAAATACTAAGTAGTTTTGTTACGTACAGAGGTATTTTATTACAAGTAACAACAGTCAACCAAAAATATACTCCGTACAATTGCAACTAGGCATATTAATGTGGTGTTGATTTGCGGACATCTCTTTTATCAGAGAATAAATTTGAGGATTAATAAACAATACTTATTTTAAAAACAACTATCATATAAAATTCTCGGCAGTAAAATATTTTAAACACGTCACTTTTATGTGTTTCTTTCGTGTAGTTTTTCTGTTTTATTTTCAGTCGAGTCGTAAACGGACACAACGCATCTGGACATGTGGCACGCTCTGAACCGAGAGACAGAGCAGCTAAGAATACAGAAGCGGAAAGCTTAAGTCGGAAATCAGATGTTGAATACTAGCACGTCAGTTCACTAAAATTTCCATTATAAATCTTAATTATTTTAGTCGTTGATATAAATGACCAAACAAATATTGTAGAACATAAATTATGCTGTCAACTTTTACAAGAAGTATGCATTAAGGACGAAGATACTGATAAAAAATACACAAGATGTAAATTTAGAATACATAAATTTAAACGAACTTGTGGAAATAATATGAGATTAACGACTAAAATAAATTAGGATTGTTATAGTAGCCTGTTTCTGAAATTATTACCGAGCCATTAATAAAATTACGATTAATATACTCAAGAAATAAGATTAAAAACTAAAACAGTTTAAAAGAATTGTAAGCGAATGGGAAGCTACTACACTACACTCTCACCAATTAGGAAGAAGCTCTCTATGAAGAGCAACATTAGAGAACTCTCGTATTAAAGACACCGGCATGTCGTTTCGCTTACTTAGTTCAGGGTAGTTCTACTCCAGGTTAAGAAGATAATATTATTTCATATAGACGAGTTTGGCAAGATAATATTGTCACTGGAAGTTGTTGGTATTCTATCGGTAAAGAATCAAATAAATATATGCTAGTGTTTTTGGAAAGGACCTCGGGCGCGAAGCCGCACTTTGGCGAAGAACTAAATTCTGCCCATAAACGCCAGCATAGATTTGACCCTTCGCGTACAGTACAACAACTAGCAGTGGAAATTGTCCGTTGCCAATTTAATTACGCTGGACTTCCTAACATGTAAAAGTATTAACCTTCGGCGCCTTTCAAGATATCGCTTTCGGACGAAAAATATTTTTCTGCTTTGAGATGAGAAAAAAATCCTACAAGAATTAGAAATTTTTATTAAAAGACAGTACTTATTTGCTAGCATTTTTCAGGGGGTATAAATTAACGGTCGGTTTGAAGATCGTATATCAGTGTAGGTCTCAACAATACCACGTCAGTGGTGGCTTGTGTGTAGGTTTGACAGATACAAAACCAAATCGAATATAATTTAACATGTATAACCTTATCTTTGCGCCCGTAAAGCCTCTGGAGTGGGCCAGAGTTTCTCGGCTTTCGAGAGAATTATTTTTCTAAACCCAGACAAAAACCGATAACATAAAACTGCTCCGTAACTTTGTTGCAAATTGGTTTTACTATGTAACGTAATTTTTCGAGACGAGCGTTAAACATAAATGGAAGTTTAATTAATTAACTAATTAGCTACCATCAAGCTGTATTTTGCCTCGGAAAAATCAGAGTTCGCAATTAAAACCAGTTATAACAAAGTTGATGATATCGGCCCCCGTTTGTGTTTTAAAAAATTACTATCGTCAAACTTAGTCCACGATAGCGGTTTCGCTTCTGAACACCTAGCTGCTCTGTGCTTGAGAGCTATTTGCCACGTCTTCGTATAAGGACGGTGGAGGACTGCGGGAGAGGAAGGAACAGCTCAGAGGCAAGTGTAGATGGTCTTCTTCGTCCGACACAGTTTGCACTTCACCTCACAGCACCAGTGGAAGGTACACGCGCACCGCTCGACGACGACCACCTCCTGGGGCCGGTAGCTGCGGCCGCAGCACATGAGGTCGCAGCCGTCGACGCCGATGGACGTGGCGTTGCAGATGCGGCCGTGCGTGCCCTGTATGCCGAGGCGAGGGTTGCGCTCGCAGAACCCCGGGGACGGCTCCAGGTAGACGAGGTCCTTAACCCCGGGAGGCTTGTGGTCCGGGTTGTATGGCTGCAGCTGGAAGCTGTAGCGACGTCGCTTGCCGCCCCCGCCCGGCTGGGCCCTCAGGCTGCCTGCGTTGCTCACCATGACGCGCGACGCGCCGTCGAACCTGTCCTTGAGGGTGTCGCCGATCAGCCGGAAGCTGGGTAGCCTCATCCAGCACGTCTTGACTGTGCACGAGCCGGACATGCCGTGGCACTTGCACTCTTGCCTCATGTTGGACGACACGTGCTGCGAACAATGACAACCCTCTTACAGACCATGTCTCTCACACTGCGCACGCAGCAAACACTTCTTCACTGTAAAAAAATTGAGGTAAATTTACTGTACATGTAATGGAACCTCTACAAGTGAGGGAAAATTACTCAACACGTGTCAAGGAAAGTTACTCAACTGGTAACGCAATTTTTCATGACATGTTGGCGCAAGCCCTCTTGGACAATTTGACATAACGCGCGAGCGAAACTTCCGAGTGGTTTGTGTAGCGAATACACTACCTCGCGAAAATGTCCACACATATTCGGAAATCAGATTTCCCTCTCAAGGTTGGGGAATATTACTATACATATGATGAGTAACATTACTAACTTTTTTTACAGTGATAAGCCGTCAAATGTGGCTTTTGGGGGTAACATTGACCAACTGGTAAAATATTTAAAACTAAAAACTAAAAACATCAATTTCTACCTCATTAGCCAGGGATTTACGAACTTATTAATTATTGCGTATGAAAAGTTTGTACGTACTGCTGTGGTATAGCTTCTGGTTTTGAAATATATTTTGGAAGAATGTTTTTTATCATTCACGAGTTTTTATCTTACCCATTTAACAGTTTTACAGTCTTAAGTGAAGAGTTTTTCTTGCGTTTCCTTATGTAAGTTACAGACGCTAGCGAAATTGCTCTCAACTTCCCAATATAATTTTTGGAGATAATTGAGGCACAGTAAATCCCATTTTTCGTCACGCACTTCACAGGTTACCAGGTTAAGGTATAACAGTTCTGAGTGAGAATCCTGTGTGGGTTAGCAACGACTGTCTCACTGTAGTATTTAGTTTTTTTAATTGCTTTGTTGTGAAAATTTGTGTACGTTACATGTGTGTATTGGCGTAAATGAGACCTGTTTACTTTTATTAAGGAAAAAATAACATTGCTGTTTTTTAAATAACAATGATAGTTTATTGCGATAGTGCAATTCAAATGATCCCTTTGCTCTGAGGCACAGTAAAAAAAATGTGTATTTCTCAAATTATGTTTACCTCTCCACTAACATGGAACATTGTTTAACCTATTGAATTACTGAGAGCTTGTCGATCGATTCCGGCAACGTAGTAACGTTCAGTGGCGTGGGAAAAGTTAGACTGTACTTTGTGGCATCCGTGAAATTTTTATTTCGTATTTGATGACTGTGACGTTGAAAATGATTTATAGCCTCATGTGTATAGGAAAACATTTTCACAATACTTTTACATACGGGAAAATTATAGTAAAATATATTACTATGAGGACTGTTTCCGTAACGTGTTCGACTATAAGCAATTCACCTGCAAGATAACTCGTAAGGTGATGCAGTACCTAAGGAATTTTGAAGCCATGATGTTTGATGAAATGTGGGAGAAAATATCACAATAGAATACTACTTTAGTTGAACATTTGTGTAAGTCTGTAATGAACTACACATTTCTTACAAAATAATCTGTATTTCTTGCATCTTCCCCAAGCTGGCATCCTCCGCCTAGTTATCTCAAACTGACCATATAATGCATGGGAATCTTCTTATTTTCTTATTTGAGTAAACTGCGCTGATGCTGGTTAGAACCACAGGGGAAGCACTTACGGCCATGATATTTCTTTCATTACAAATAATTTGAAATAACTTAAATATTTTTCTACCAAATACTTTAAAAATTTTTAGACCTTATACAGTCATACACAACTTTGCCAGAGCGTTATTTTAAAAAATGTACCGTTTGCTAGCAATATTATTATTTTGCTTCATTTTGGCTTATTTTGACATCAAAATGTGTGATATTTCAGGGGCGAAAATCCAGAAACCCGTTTGCTGTATTCCAACAGAAAAATTCAGATTCAAACGATGGTATATAAGTGTTAAAATTATAAGAATGTATTTTTGATATATGTATTAATTTGCGTTTAAAAAAATATTTTCGAAATCTTTGTATAAAATAGGGTTAGACATTGTTGGCATTACTTGAGAGTACAATTTCCTGTTACGAAAAAAATTTAGCTCAGCCAGTTTTTCCATAATGTCAGTTCAAAGTCAAAATTTGCATATTTTTACTTCATGCAAAACTTGAAAACCAGTACACATAATGAAATGGAAAAAAATCACATCAAAACTACATACCACGTTCTACGGCTTGAAGCACATAGTAATCCTTTACAAAAAAAATATGCTTAAAAAAATTTCTAAAATTTGTTAAATTTTTATTACTTTTAAAACTAATTTTAATACAAAATGTTTATGTAAACGGTTTCTATATGTTCCAAGCTGTACACTGTGGCATGTAGTTTTGATGTGGCTTTTTCCATTTCATTATGTTTATTGGTTTTCAAGTTTTGCAGGAAGTAAAAATATGCAAATTGACTTTGAACTGACATTATGGAAAAACTGGCCGAGCTAAATTTTTTTCGTAAGAGGAAAATGTACTCTCAAATAGTGTCTACGAATCTAACCCTATTTTATACAAAAATAAAATTATGATTTTTCCACACTTGAACGCCCTTAATTAAAGCACTACTAGGCGAGGATCAAACTGCGAGGATTCGTCATTGTCTTCCACAGGTAAGAGGATAAGCGGACAACACAACACCCAGTCCTGAACCTTGGCAGATGACTGTCAAGTGTACCTTCCAGACCGAGAATCGAACCCAGGACCCTTGATCCACCAGTCAGTAACGTTAACCACTTTTTATTATTTTTTTTTTTTACTTATTTGAGTAACACCGAGTAACTTTTAATGGAGAACATTTTTGAGACCACAAATTTACACCCAGCCAGGCCTGGGAATCGAACCCAGAACCCCTCGCTTCAAAGTCGGCCGCTCAACCAACTGAGCTACGGGGGGTCGGCACCACTGAATCAAGTAGTCGGGCAATGCACAGAAATACAAAACATATAACGTGTGGCTTGGCTTAATATTAGTATTATCGTTTCTTTCGTAAAATTAACATGTTTACGTGTAATTGTATATCGAAAGAAATAAGCATAATAACTACCCGATATTCCAAAATGGAATGTTACAGAGTCCACTTGGATGAAAGCGACTACAGAAGCAGATGCTGCGGATAAGGGTGAGAATTACTTTTAAATGTTTTTAAATTTTATTCACGAGCAGCGAAACTCATTTGGTTACAAAGTGTTCTGAATATTCATAACTCTCCTGTGGTGTCGAGCACGTAATTAACGAGACGTTAACGAGAACAGTTTGGATTATTTATAGTAGATTTGACTAGGCAAAAAACTAATCACCGCGGTACAGTATCTTACAAAAACAACATAGTATTTTACTGTAGTCCACGGGTTAAGAATGAATGTCGTTCACGTTGACATTTATGCAAACGCTTGGAGGAAATTTTACTTTCCTTTCGAGCCGATATCTCTAACATGCAGTGAAAACGCGACAATCGGTATTAAGTAGATCGCTAATGTAAAATTCTTTGGCTAATTAAAACTGGTTTAGTGAAAAAATGGGTGAGTAGTGAGTACTGTGAGAAATGGATAAACTCGTCCACAGTCAAAGCAAAAAAACAAAATTAAAAAAAAATACGCATCTGTGTAAACGAGATAATAATCTCGATAGTACTTCATACAACTATACCGCTATTTTTGTAACACGTATTTTGCTGTTATTTATTTATTTTGTTATTCATATTAAATCACACGACTGGTAACGTCACTGCATCTATAATATTTTATCTTCATGAATTAAAAAATAATATTTTAACGGCCTACCATGCACCCGTGGCGTCAACAAGCATGGGGATTCACATGTTAAATTGTATAATGGGCTCAGTAACCTTTCAAGACATCGGTTTTGGACAAAAGTTTTTTTCCCCTGCATTGAGGCGGGGAAGATCTGTGCAGGAATAAAAATGTATTTAAAAGTAGTAGGGGTTGTCAAGCGTTTTGGAAAGTGAATACTTTTTTGTTAATATATTTCAGGGTAATGAAAAAATAGCTTAAATCACCACGTAGCAAGATAAACAAAAATGTCAACAGTAGCATACATGTAGGTTCAATATGTATAGACTGTTCACGATAAAACGAGGACAGTTTAAATTATTCTTTCAGCTATTTTGCATTCATCTTCACTATTTTCAATATGAATACTATCATGAAAGTATAAACCAGTGTAAACGTTTCAGCACACTGAAAACTTATTACTCTTGACATCAATTAAATACAGTTATCGGTTATTACAAATGTTGACGAATGCTCAGTTTAAAGTTAACAGACTATACTAACCTACACCTAATATATTTAAACATTTTAAACCTTACCCTTTCTACTGCCAGTGCTCTGGAGCACACTGTAAAAATAAATCAGCAAATTTACCGCACCTATGTTAAGAGCATTTTAAAAAGTAGCTACAGTACAGTATTTTCCCCAATACATCAATGTTAGCACTTCTATACATTTTTATTGAAAAATCGTATATTTACTGATGTTACCAGATTTTTCTAGTAGCAATACTCAACTAGTGGCTTATTTGCGATAAAGATTGACACAAAATGAGGCCTGACAATTTAGAAACGACGGAATGTGTCAGGAGATGGTTTCGTTTGATTGCATTTGCTAAGTAACTATGTTTTCCTATATAGGTCGTTCGGGATAAAGTGAGCACTAAAAATTTAACCTTTCAAAAATATCACTGGCCATTACTGCGTATAATTCAACATAAAGTACAGTTACCTTACTGCTTGTATGGTTGGCAGCGAAATTAAGCAATATAGTTCCGTGTATTTTACTATTTATATACAACAATTTAAAAAAATAAACATAAATCAAAGTAATTGTATTTTATCTAATTAATAAACATTTTAAATCAAACTGTATCGATTCATACTGACAGCAAAATTTATCTTACACGCGCAAACATCAAGTGACGTGTCCAGAGAGGTTAGACATGTCCCGTCGTTAGCCGTTACACGCGGAAAGATACTAATTGGCTGAAAATAGAACTTTAGCAGGGCTTTTGTGAGTGCTCACTTTATACCGAACCGCCTATACCAACGAACCTCTCCACCTTTCGGTGTTCATTATAGGTGAGTACAACTTTCTAAAAATGGATTTATGAACACAATATGATGACATAGAAACATGGCCACATATTAATTTGTAACTGTATAAAATGGAAATTACCCTCCGAAGTAATAATCTATGTGCTAAATACTAAATATGTTACCAGTAGATGCAGTTAACAACTACCCTGTATTCCTGTAAGGTATAACTAAGGAGGCTGATAGTAACAAATCATAACTTCCTACAGCGACAAGCATTAGGAATGGTTAAAATAACAAATTCAGAATCGTGCAATGTTATCTGTTGAATGAGAATAAGCAAGTTAGACAATGTATTGGGTGGGATGAGGTGAAAGAGTTTCCCGGCTCTTTAAAGGCGGCGAAGTGAGGAAAACCCGTAATTTTATATTTGTTTGAAATACTGTTAGTTTTATATTGTAAACGTTACGTGTTAGTATATTATTTTCTTATACAAATTTATCTCAGCAAGTTTTTCAATAATGGAAATTCAAAGTCAAAATTTGTATGTTTTACGTTTTTATAAGTCGCAAAAACCAATAAACATAATGAAATTGAAAAAAATTACATTAAAATTATATGTCACAGGTCATGGCTTGGCGTGTTTTAAAAATTATTCCAAAAATATTTTTAGCTCTTTAAAAAATCCATTGAAACGGGAAAAAAAATTTCAAAATGTATTAAATTATTTTAAGTGCAAAAAATATGTTGTGATAGATTTTAAAACATGTCAAGCAGTAGCTCGTGATATATATTTCAATGTTTTTTTTTATTTAATTTTGTTCATTATTTTTTGCGGCTTAAAATAACGCAAAACATGAAAATTTTGTCTTTGAGGTTCAATAATGGGAAACTGGCTCAGCTAATTTTTTTTGTAGGGGGAAAACGTACAATCTAGTAACATCCACAAAATTAACGTTATTTCATACAAATATTCAATTACGTTTTTCCCCACTTGGAAAGCCCCTAACAGCTAGATCATAGGAGCTGACGAGGATAAAACGAGGAGAACGGGCCGCACAGTAGCCATGCCCGAACCAAGATTCGAATCCATGATCTCTTGCAGCATATACCGGTGCCTAACCTAATACACTACTGAAACCTGGCCCGGTTCATTGTTAGCGTGAATCACTGGGAGCAGAATATGTTACGGGATAGTACAAACTTTGAATCACAAATTAAAAGTCGTGCCTAACTGAGGCCCTGGTCATCGCCAAGGACAATGGCTTTCAAAAACTAGAATAGGAAATCAGCGAGCTTAACGTTTCCGCTTAACGTAAAAGGTTATCTGAGTCATGGCTTACCCAAAGTAAACCAGTAAACTAATTACGCCTAGAATGCAAAGTTTTATTCTTATTTTTACTTATCCTTGAAATAGATCTCTGCAGCAGAGCCTTGAAAATGTGACTATACAACTGTGTCGTAAAAATTGAGGTCATAGAGAAAAGCGTAACAAAGACCACTTCAGCAACTTGTCCCAAGTGGAATGAGTTACATACTACAACTGCAGAGTACAAATATGTTCTATCTCAGACACTGATAGGAACATGGATGTCCTCAAAATAGCTTCACACTTTTTGAACAATCAACACTTACATCAATGAATTGTCTTTTCTTATGTGTATTTGCTTAGTGTCCTAGCAAGGTTATACTTCGTTTTTTTTAACTCCGTTCTCCTTGTGTACAGAATTTCGGACACATTAGTGGATTAACAGTCTAATGTCTGCCATTATTCAGCCAATTTAAGTTACCTTAACTAGGGGTTAATACTAATACTATAAAATGTACTGCTACACATTTACATTTGTAGAATGGGAATCAAATTATCACAAATGAAATAACATCTTTATTTTCAATTATATGAAGGGGTCACAGAAAATTCAAGTGCATTACTGTTAACTTTTGCATGGGTAGTATTGCCAAGAAATAAATGTATAACTATTAAGTCAAAACATTATTACATTATTTTAGATAGGTGCTGCACATGCAAAAAATATACCTAACAAGTAACCTTATTTATTAGGGACTCAGTTCTAAAAATTAAATACGTCATTCTAATAACATTTCAATACTTATAATAAATCTCTGTATGTTCTAATGTCTATACGTAGAAAGTCACGTAGTTACGTATGCTCTCAGTTTCTTGCCAAACGTCTGTGTGACGCTGTTTGGGTTGAGACAGATTACGAATAAACTGTCAGGAAGAGGAACAATTAATACGTGCATAAACAGAAACCTCCATCAGTTGTAAAAGGAATTAAAAGCGCCACATAGGTCCTAGCTGAAAATGTGTTTCGGGTCCGTGGGCTAGAAGAGTTGGAACGTAAGGGCGATCCACGCTCACACGTTGGATATGTTAAAGTATCTACGGGCAAAGCACTGAACTAGCGTGCAGACTTTCCGAAGTTGTGTGGTTCTTATCGAACTAGGGTGCGGGGAGGTGGGGGTGCAAGAGAGACACTTTCCTCGGGTCTCACACTCTAGGAAATCTCACTTTTGAATTTTAAAAATTAAATTATTAATATCTGAAATGTACTGGCGTTTAATTACATTATTTTTGCTTTGATTACATTCATATTTGTAATATTTCTGTATGAACTGAATGCATTTATTGTGATACTTGTAATTATAATGTTTATATTAGTGACAACACGCCAATAAAAATATAAATATGCCATACCTTAAAAACTATCACATCATCTAAAAATGAAAAAAAAAAAAATGGGGGGGGGGTGCCTCCGATTTGTGTTGCTTCGGGCCTCAAATTCTCATAGAATGGCCCTGGATGCATTGTTATTTTACGATATAATAATATAGGAGTTTTAATACGTATGTATCTGTCTCACAACGGAATTTTATTGCTTAAAAATGACAGTGTGTAATAATATCGTACGATAAGGGCACACGGGAGTCAGAGTATCGCATCCTGGGCACGTATAGGCATCTGTTTGCCACGAAAAATGACATGGGATGAAGTCCTACAATGTAGAGGCGCCGGAATGGGAAGAGTGAGGAAAACGGGAGAGCCTCGACGAAACCCGCAGACCAGCGGCCTCGTCTGGCACGATCCCCACATGCGAAAAAAGTTTTTATAGGCACCATACTTCTGTTAAAATATGGATAACAGTTCAGTTTTTTTGTCGGTACTATAGACGGTTCTCTTCAAAATGAGCACTTTCCAATACTTACAGTAATTTAAAAAAAAATGTATTTATTGGGGCTATAGACGTAAACATTTGAGAATTGTGTAAGGTTTACACTAGCTTTCAATTACATGGAAGTTTTCGTATTTAAAATAGTAAACACGGTTAATTTTCAAGATATATGTGCCAGGTTCGTTCAAAATTGTGGTCTAAAATTATATAGGACTTTGCTACAGTGAGGAGTTCAATGAACTGACAGGGTTAACGCTTAAAGTTCCACAGTAAAAACGTTACGGCGGTAAAACTACGCGCGCGATTGCGATTTTACGTATAGAGGCGATATCCCAATACAAATACCAGCCGGTGTCGCTCGTATCGCCTCATTGATTTCCGCCTCACACACATACACGCGCTTCTCGAGACCAAAAATTCTTATTGTTTTAAAAATGTTTATATTCGTACGAGATATGGTTTGTTTTGCAGACATACTGTACATTGTGACCCTTTTTTACTGTATAATTAAAATGTTTGAGCTTTTATAAAGTTTTTATAATGACCATGTCGAATTAGCATTTAAGACGTTTTTATAATGATATGTCAAAGTTCAAATTTGCTTAAATCGGGTTTATACTTAAGAGGAAAACCAACTTACTTACCGAACTGAAAAAATTCACAATGAATAATGATTTTGTAGGTTACAAGGTCTCTTAGCTATATAAAAGAAAAAAAAATGCTGAAATTTAAAAATAAAAAAATCAAAGACTTTATTAATACAAAATATTAAATTTTTGGTTTTTATATAGAAGACCTTGTAGACTGCAACATCGTTATTCGGTGTCTTTTTTTTTTTTTTTTTCAGTTTGGTAAGTCAGTTGGTTTTCCTTTAAAGCACAAAAGAGTTTCACGTAAATTTGGACAATGATATGCCACTATAAAAAAATAAAAACCTGCTAAAAATTTTTTTACAGAAATAATGGTTACAATGTACGTCTACAAAACAATCCATGCCTCGTACAAATATAAATGTTTTTTAAAACAATAAAAATTTTCAGTCAAGTACCCTTAATAGATTACGCACCCTTAGGTCTTGTAATATAACGGGGATACTACTTGAGATAGCGGGAGGTGTACCGGGCCCACGACTTGCCGGGGAACATTTGACGCACGGATGCAGTGATCGAATCCTGCGAGCCGTGAACGACCTGTCCAACTGTGCGGCGCGCAATATTTCGGACGACAGGGCGTGGGTTTCCGACCACCCGAACTCGGGTAGCTGTTACATATTCATACGGCGCCGTGCGGGTCTAGAATCCTTCAACCCCCACCCCTCTCCCATCCTCCCGTCTAGTGTTATAAACACGAAAATTCTTTCCCACCACAGTCTGAGAGGCAGATACTCTGATGACTTCAGGCATGCAGGACACGGTTTTTAGATGAGCGAGTCTCGCCTTGTCGTATCCGATAAAACAATACCATAAATGGTTTCCTGTTAATGTTTTATAATTTTTTTATTTTGTTTTATTGGACTTCTCATTTCCAACGCTTCTATCTTTCATTTTAGACTACCTTGCCGCCCCCCCCCCTTTTTCCTTCAGGGGAGACCACAGGACACAAAGATAAACAAACTTATTCCTTTTCACAGCTGAGAAAATATGTTCACCACGTTTCTATGTACCCGGGTTCTTGTGTATCTGTTTGTCTGTTAGGTACGAATTTTGCAGTAGATTTTAAAATAATTTCCCTGTGTACTAGAGACTTGAAACATTAAACATAGTTAATAACCGGATGGCAATGCAATACTTTCTTGTCTGTATACACATTCCGCTTTTTAGAATTTGTTGCAAAGTTTTACATACACGAGTCTAAAAAGCTGTAAATAAGTGTTAAAATATTTTATTAAAATTAGTAAATCACGTTTCTTTACAATTTTTTAAAAAGGTTAAATTAATTCCTCCTACGCCACTGAAAAAAAAAATCATATTGGTCATACAGCATATTTTGTCGTTATGGACCTACCAATTTTTTCGTGACCACAAGAAGTAATTGTTGCCACTTCAAACATATTGACAAAATATTTGTAGCCACCAGAAACACGTTAATTCTGTGCGGAAATACTTGTAAGATTTAAAACGGAAAACGTGGTAGGCTACGCAGGTAAAATATAATCTAACTGATGCATGAACGATTCACCTAAGCCACTAATAATTTCACTACGTTGCAAATGATAACTTTTGTGTGAATTTCTCAACGAAAGCTACGCTGTACTCTCCATATTATTATCTATTGATCGCATTCCTCTTTTTTCGTTTCAAATCTTACTAGTATTTTAACAAGAGAAGTAATTAATTATTTTAAATCCGGTTCAAAAACGTTGAAATTATTTTCTAATGTAAGAGCAACCGGTCTGTTACAACAGGACGAACAATCAGGTTTGGAGGCTGGTACGATATGCATTCTTGCTACTATTTTTCTTCCAAACAGGTAAAATAAACTAGAGGGAGCTTGGAGAGTCAAATGAACTACTTATCAACACGGCTTCGAGTGTTTGATGTAGTTTATTTACATTTTCCTGGTATGAAGATGCAATTGTGATGTTTGGAATTTATGGTGCACTTTCCTAGGTGCTTTTATATGCGTGTAATGTTACTATGTTTTCAGTTCATAATCGAATAATACATACATAAGAACTGCACTGAAGCATTGGATTATTTACTTTCTTATTGTGCTGTCAAGATACGCAGAAACTGTCATAAACTCTCTTAAATGTGTATGTAGGCATATTTAAGTTATTTGTCTTTTCATGAATTTCAAATCTCCTTTAATAATATGTTAATCCTTTTTAAAGAGCTTTCATGATTACAGACGTGATATATATTTCACGTGAATAAAATTAGAAGGATGACCTTAATTTATTTTTCAGAGAGAGTCACTCTGCCGTCAGCGAATGCGTGAGACCGTGAGTCCGCTATTAACGGCCTGCATATTTATTGCAGAAAATAACGTAGTACATTTTACATCCTTAAATTACATAAATCACCTTCTTACTACTGAATATTATTGACATCTCTTAATTAATACATTAAGTATTTAGTTACCAGTGGTCCGGGGAAGGAGGGGTATAATAAAGAGCGGGAAAAGAGAAAGAGAGAAAAAGAAACGGGGTGGAGGGGGGCAAGGGCTATTCTCTTGGCTCCTAAGCCCACGTATGGAGATGCAGCTGGCATCCTAGGTCGCCAGTCGGCCTAGCACTAACAATAATATAATGAACATATGCGAATTTACGCTAATTACGTTACCATATTTTACCAAGTGGCGCTTGGCAGATTACATTGATACCAAACAAGACATTTTTACCGTATGATTTATGGTGGTGATAGTTTTATATATTTTTATAATTAATATAAACGGCGTATCACATACTCCTTGATGTTTGATGATTACATCGTACCTGTATGTACCTATGACCACTGCACTGTAATGAATATTAATGTTGACGCTACTTCATTGTAACTATTGCCTTTACAAAAAATCATAATAAAATGTCTTAAATTGTAGCGTATCACTACACTTTACAGTATTTACGAAATAGTCCCGTTATAATGTCATAGTAATTCCAGCCTTAATTGTTCTAACCCCTTTACAGGTTATCCCGAGTAAATTCGTTCAAATGTGATAGGTTTGCAACTAAACAATCATTGTCAGTTCTTTATGAGCCAGATGTTGGCACCAGTGCATAAAATACTTTTCCTTGAGTGACGATTCTTGGTTGATTACGAGAACTTGCGACGCCTGAAACTAAAAATGTATGTGTGTTAAAAGTTAAATTAAATCTATTCAACCAACTGTTTCATACGTGTACATATAAATACCACTGGAATTTTTAGCCGTTAATTTACGAATTTGTACATCGTTTAAGGAGTTGCAATATAATGAACTTTGTTGTTAGTACAATAAAAGATGCTGGCAATTATTCTCTAAAATTTTGACATGTCATACGTAAAAGAGTATACTCGGAATAATATGTAAACGATTGCATGTTTTACGTACCTAGCTCGCAGTCATTGATTTTAAATAGGGACTAAACGTTAAAATAATTTAATTCCTATTTGAGGTATTTTAAGGGTAGCCCAACAATTTGAAACAAAAACGTATTCTACGAAACATTTTAAAGAGGAATTCTTAACTGGAAAACATCCTCAATTTGTACGTTTAACACAAAAATATTAAAAAACTGTAAAAATAAAATTCACGTTTGCAAAAATAAAATGTGAGGGAATAATTTTTTTCAAACCTCCAAATCTATTGTGATGTATCTGAATAAATCAAAATAGGATTTATTTTGTTTTAAGTAGTTTTCAGCAGTGATTATATTAGAGTTAATTTGATTAAACTTTGATACACCATCGCAACTCAACTAATGGAGTTTAGGTAGGCAGAGTTGTTTAAGGGTGCGGTCACCTCAGTTTTCAACGTCATTTTTTATTTTTATATTTGTACCAGATATTTCTTTCCCTTATTTTAGACATAATTTTTCATCAAAACTTCCTCTTAGGAAATTTGTGTATCTCTCATAGTTTTTGCGTAATAAGTCGTAAACGTCAAAAATTGCATTTTACGGATTAATGCACGCCACAAAAACCAACAGACACACCAAACTGAAAAAATTCACAGTGTATAACAATGTTGTCGACTATGATTTGACATATATAAAAACCAAATAAAATATATTTTTGTAATTTAAAAAAATTAATTTTGATATTTTAATAACAAAATTTAGTATTTTTAAGTTAAAAACAAAAAATAATAATTTTTTTTATTTGGGTGTATCAAATCACAGCCTACAACACTGTTATACACTGTGAATTTTCCCGGTTTGATATGACAGTTGGTTTTTGTGGTGTGCATAAAACCGTAATGTGCAACATTTGACATTTACGACTCTTTACGCATAAACCACGAGAGATATAAAAATTTCCTAAGAGGAAGATATAATCACAATTTATGTCTAAAATAAGAAAATAAATATCTGGTACAAATATAAAATAAAAAATGACGTTGAAAACTGTGCGGGGACCGCCCCCTTAAGCTACTGAAAACCTTATATAGTATATCCCACAAACGAATAGATTTTTTACAGCTGGTAAATGCCAAATCTGAGTGAGGTGGTGCAATAGTAATATGTTATATTCACATTCTGGAGGACCCGTGTTCGATCCCCGGCTTCGGTCATCGTGATTTCAGTTTTCCATGGTTTCTCAAGGCCAATGCTGGGATGATTCTTGTACTCTAAAAGAATAATTTTGTAGAAAGTCTTCTTCCCTGCAAAATTATTTTGTAGCAATTACAAAATAATTTACTGGTAGTTCCAAAATTTTAGTGATGACAGCAAAATATTTTTGTGATGACATTAAATAAATTATTTCAGGGTGAATACTTACAAAATAAATTGTAGCGGTCACAAAATTTTTTTTTCCTTGTACATCGGTTCATTTTATACGTTCAACTGTCCTGTCGACTGTGTTTTGCATGATCATCGTTATACAGGTTTGCCAACTATGCATAAGCAAGTGGACGTTGCAATGCACCAATAGACTACGCACCATTTGTAAGTTAGGTATAAAATATGTTTACCTTAAAAACAATCTTACAGAAAGTATTTTGCTTGTATATACTCTGGTTATAAAAACTAACACTAGGTCTATAGGACAAAATAACATTTTTAACACTGTTTCAAATTTGGAACACTTAAAGCATGTTTTGCTTATAAATAAAAATTGGCACATAGTCTGTTTATGCATAACACCTTCTCATAGGATTCTCAGGCCAGCAGTACGGTTTCTGGGGGCCTGAGACAGAGAATTGTTTGGGACCCCAAGTGTTTGAATAAAGATTTTAAGAAAAAATATTTGTCGACTAATTTTTTTTTAATAATTGTAAACCTGATTTATACACATTTTGTATAAACAACATTGCAAAATATATTACAGATCCATACGGCAATATTAACATAGTATTAGGTGGTTCGGTATAAAATATTACTTTTGAAACATTAGTTACTTGGAGAATATTTATAACTTTCTGTCACTTTTTAACTAAAACAAACCCCACTTTATAACAACGAAAGTGTGTAGATTGTACCCACGGTCTAAGAGGAAGAGATCTTAACACTGCACATGCTCTCCAGCAAGAGAAAGTCGCCGAGAGCTAGTAGTACTTTAGTGGGAGATTTGCCCTGTTTACATCTGGCGATGTTACAATTTTCACAATTATTCACATAAACTTATGTTTATATGATAAGCTGGTATTGTATATGTATATTTCGTACCCATAAATGCATTGTCATGTGTGTGGAACTGTTTATATAAGTCGTCTGAAAAAATATTATGAACAATTCTTTTAGTGAACACATTCGAACAAAGTATATTCTTTCTTGCCCTACAAAACTTTAGAATAGTTGCAATGTGTGTCTATATGTAAAATATTGAAATACTAAATTTTATGGTAGAACGTGTGTTGCAATAGAAAATTGTATACACATTGTCTGGATTTGCAATTTTTTCTTTTGTAATACAGGCAATTCCGATAACAACACATTTTAAGCTGCGAAATCCTGCTAGGCCAAAGACAAGACAAGACTATTCTTCCACTAAAAGACTACTAGCGCTGCGACAAAAAAGGAGTCACATTAATTTTTTTCCTCAGTGTCAAGACCTTACCTTCGTAGGCCGTGATTATATGTACCATTCTAAATTGTTAAATTCTGAGGCGACAGTAAATATTATTTTTTTATTATTATTCTGTGTATGGTAGTCTTCAAAAGTACTCACTTAACCGTGAACCATCTATAGCACTGTTAATACAGACGTATTTTAAAATTAAAGAATCTAATTTTTTTCTCATAGTTAAAATTAAGGGGCCGAGGTCCCACTCAGGCTGCTGCCAGGGTTTTTCCGCTTCTTTTGTCCCCTCTCTTGCTGCTAGTCTGAGAGGATTGTTATGACAGAGCGGCATTGCAGAAAACAAGGTAAGATGTCACGTGATACACTTACCACCCTGCCGGCCTCGTTGTTGTGAAGGTTCATCTTCTCTCGCAGGTTGCGGCCCTTCTCGCCCGTATCGACGAACTCGCGCGAGAACTTGAAGCCGAAGCCTATGTTGTCGGAGCAGCCGCCCCACTCCCAGTCGCGCACGCCGGGTGGCGCCGCAGCCATGGCCGCCATGTTGGGAGAGCGCGCCTGGTGGCTGTAGTCGCAAGTACAAGACTCTATGCTGCCCTCGCTGCAGGCGCGCGCCACCGCGTGTGTCACACCCGCGCTCGTGATGGCGTAGATGAACGCCGTCTCTCGGCAGCCTGCAACAACACGACATTACACTAATACTACTCATTTATTCATTTAAACATATTTTACAATGTTACAATTACAACTTTACACACTGACTGATCTCCTCGAGCATTGCTCTATACCATGGCCATCGAGCATCAGGTCTGGACACTTGGGTTTAAAAATGGCCCCGTATGACTGATTGGCGCCACTGGCACTCTGGGGATGTTTTAACATAGCGTAAATGGGACTACAAGGAGGAAGCAAGTGTCGGAACTGCTAGGAGAACTGCTAGTACTACGCTATACTGCAATGTTAAAAAAACACTTCATTGCTAGTGGCGCTTTCAGTCATAGATAGAACCCACGATTTTTGGTGAAAAGAATTCTGCAACAGTTTGTTTCAATGCCTTGCACACCTGCAGGTCTGCTTCTTGATTATTGGAAGAATGTATAATTGCACAGGCGTGGCTCATTTGACTTGTGCCAACAGGAACAAGGTTACTAAGACACCACGCGTCTGTAATTTGTTGGTAAAACCCCGAGACGCCGAGAATTTAAAACAGCCAATCACTGACCAGGAAGTAAAGCTGTATATGTGCACATAAGTCATTGAAACAAATTGTTGCAGAATTCTTTTCACCAAAAATCGTGGGCTCTAGTCATGGAGGAGTCAACTCCATATCATTGGTAGATAGGCAAGTGTCCAGACCTGTACTTCTACGACCGTGCTCTATACTGTATCCAGTCCAAAGATTGCAGCAGAAATAAACGCTGTCACAGGTGAGCTCTCGATCATTGGTTGGCTGGTTAGTTAACAGTGTCGTTGCGGCAGGAAATGGTCCTGCGCTAAATTGCCGTGTTTTAGTTCAGGATAGGTGTTTTAATCGCTCAGTTGCGTTTTTTTTTAATCCTCTGTAATTTAATATCCCTCTGTGCGCATGAAATACTACATGTGAATGGAATGGATTAACTACGACTTACGCGGCGACGCCAACGACCGTCCTGATTCCATTTCCTCCACAGCGAGGCGCGATTCCGTTTCTCCACTTGTCGCCAGTCGATAGCTCGCGAGACACGCGGAGGTGGTGCGACGGTTTGTTGCACATCCAATGCCGTCCAAGCGCGCGAACAGGCGGAGTGACACAAGCTGCAATCTTGGAATGGATAGAGTATAGGCATGGGCGTACCCAGGGGGTGGTTTTGGGGGGTTCAAACCTCCTCCGAAATGTCAGTTTACTTATATTTTACATTACAAAAGGTATAGTATACTACAAAAACAACCAAAATGTATGTAAAATGTTTTAATATTACTTTCAGAGACGTCAGACACAGATGACATTGAGACATTTATGCAAGATGAGAGTTCAAAACCCCCTCCGAAAACTATTCCTAGGTACGCCCATAGGTGGAGATCTTTTAAGATCATTGACACAGAAATAGAGGTTGAAAGCTGTTTGGGCTCCGTAGTTTACTTCGGCTATGACTCCGGCAATCAAGCAATTTCTGACAGGTTCCCCGTGAGCCAAGAAATCCTGTCAATAGTTATTTAAACTTACATACTTACTTACTAAGTTTTGCAGTAGGTACTAGAGCTTTGAGCCCGGTAAACACTATCCATAATTCAGTATAATATTCCGTATCAAATTCTGTGCAAGTAGCACTACAACAGTGTGCACTGCAACTACGCTGGTTCCATACAGAATTCTGTACCAAATTTCACAGATAGAGCCCGTCCTATATTCCATCGTAGTGTATGTTCACGCGCTTACAGACGCGGTGCATGCGAAGTACGCAAGCAGGGTTGCCAATGCGAATTAAATAGAAATAAAATCCTTGTTTCCTGCTAAACAATGGCTGCCGGTGTTATCAGAACCTAAATACTACAAGATAGTTAAATTTATATGGGAGTCAAATGCGTGTCTTGTTTGTTAAATCGTTTTCGGGAATTCTACAGTTATACTTTATGAATTGTAGCAACCAAGATCACAAACATATTTTTCTCATTTATGTACTGAAGGCTGTTAGTAAAAAGTGATAGTGTGTACGCAACATAGAAGCTTCCCTATATAATTCTGGCATAATCGCTATTGGTGTTTATGAACAGAAATAAGCAAGTAATTGAGTAGAAAATTAAGGATATTGTGTACCGGGCTTAAGTAACGAGCTGTTAAAGCTGGTTGATGTGTTATATAGGTAATATGGTGTGAGCAGTTTCAGAGAGAATGTCAATGTTATTATTTCAGTGATAGTGTATTGTTTTGTGTTGTTTTCTTTGGAAAAGCAGAATAAATTGACCTTTTGCGATATTTGATGAAATGTTGAATCAGAGGGTCAGTAGATGGTAAAAGAAAAGTGGCAAGGAATTAATTCATGACTGTTCGGGGAAGAAGGCTGAATAATTATATATCTATAATAATTGCCTATGCCCGGAAGAAGACGTCGAGAACTCACTTCGCATCTGAACCTGATCCATCTCGGAGGAGAGGCAAATACATCTGGTATAGGCCTACTCCTATATTTTAGCCGTAGCTGCTACATAATCAAGTTCACTTATCTACGATTTGTCAACTCTTACTAGAGCACTAGTACCATATTTCTGGTTAATTCTGTTGCGGATACTACTTTGTACACCATCCAGCTAGCCCGAGCCCTCAAGGGCGCGGTTCACCACAGTTTTCAACGTCTTCTTTTATTTTCATATATACATCAGATATTTCTTTCTTATTTTAGACATAAATTGTGATTAAAACTTGCTCTTAGGAAATTTTTGTATCTCTCATAGTTTTTGCGTAATGAGTCGTAAACGTCAAAATTTGCACTTTACGGTTTTATGTACGCCACTAAAACCAACTGACATACCTAACCGCAAAAATTCACAGTGTATGACAATGTTATAGGCTGTGATTTGACAAATATAAATACAAAAAATATATATTTTTGTATTTTTTTTTAAATTGGGAAAATTTTAATTTATCATTTCAAAATTCTACATTTTTTATTAAATACAATATTACTTTAATGTTGTTTTATATATATGTCAAATCATAGCCTTCAACATTGTTATAAACTGTGTTTTTTTTTGTTTGATGTGTCAGTTGGATTTAGTGGCGAACATAAAACCGTAAAGTGCAAATTTTGACGTTTACGACTCATTCCGCAAAAACTATGAGAGATACAAAAATTTCCTAAGAGTAAGATTGAATCACAATTTATGTCTAAAATAAGAAAAAAATATCTTGTATAAATATAAAAATAAAAAATACGTTAAAAACTTAGGTGAACCGCGCCCTAAATTCACAAGGTACTTGGCGGTGGTTGGAGAAAGAGAGAGAGATTTTGATCAGTCTTAACACTGAAGTCTTTAGCGCTGGTGAGATATGATATGAGTCGAGTATGGAGCACTACCGGAATAAGAGGACGGGGGAAACAGGATATCCCCGAGAAAATTCACCGACCAACGACATCGTCCAGCACGATTCCCTCGTGCGAAAATCCAGGGACCGACTTCGCCGGGAATCGAACCCGGAACGTGTTGGTGGGAGGCAAATGGTCTGACCATTCGGCCACGGTGGCGAGTTGGAATAATATAGGTTTCCTAAGTACTACATTTCAACCTGTTAACATTTTAGTGCCAAGAGCCAAAATATTGGCATTCATTGCCTATGCGAAATATGCCAGAGGCCAGTATATAATCCCTGCAATTTTAAAAAATAAAATTTACAGGTTTTAAAAGCAAATTTTTCTAGAAAAATAATGTTTACAATTGCAATGGATTAAGGGAACATTTAATTACCAGTAGAATTTTTTCCAACAATATAACTTGCATTGGTATAGAGTTTTTTCAAGTTTAAATAAATATAGGTGTCCAGGTTTCGTCGATAACAATGGTTTGATAACCGCAAGCAATGCAAATCAAGGGTTTTAAAATGACGGAAATCCACACGATAAATATTTTGTTAAATGCTACATCCACAGTGCATTCTTTACACATATTATATTTAAATACAATACTAGTTTTAGTAGTTGACCGAGATACAATTTTATTTGAAATTTCGAGCTCGGGTTAACTTACATGGGGTAAAATTTCAAACACCAGGGACTTTGGCTGACCTACTCTACCCTCGCAATTTTCATAAGCGTATTTAGTTAACAACCTTTAAGGGGGGAGGGTGGGTGGTTTAAGTGTTATAGACAATTTTATTGTATTTTTAGTTTATGAGCCATAACATTTATTCAAATTGTATTATCAAAATTTTCTCTTCGACAATGATGAAATATGTCATTAATTTGCTATGCAGAATCATTGCAAGAGAATAATAGGTTAACTTCCAAGTATTTGTGTTTGTATAAAGTGTGAAAATAATAGTAGTAATACAGGTATGCCCTAAATATGAACCAAGTTTCGCCACCCATGTAACAAAATTACATCATGGAAAAAAGTGAGGTGAGTTAATTTCGGCAATGTAATATTTAGGTACGTGAACAAGATTATTTTGTCAGTAATTCAGTAACAAAACAATTTCACTTAACTCAAATTTGATGTTACTTTTTTAATAAGACCTAAATACTTTAAGTTAACGTTTTTTGGCAAGTATTCTACTGTCGCCAAACATAGCAGAATTTTGCTACCCTGTGCAAAGAATTTTTTTTCCATCGTAGTTGTAACCACGGTGATCCGGGCTCGATTCCCGGTGGGGTTTGTCCAGGATTTTTCGCACGTGCGAAGCGCAGTTTTACCATATACTTCAACAGAGATCTCCAAGGTTGGTTTATTTCCTACTGCTAACATGCCTGGTGACTTATATCCAACCTTGAAAATTCTTGCTGAAACTCAAGACTAAATGTCTGTACTCTCTTTCAATTCGGCGCGGGCTAATTTCTTGGAAGCCAAGACAGCAACCTTTAACAACTAAACCATAATTTTCGTCTAGGTCATCAGGCAACGTACGCAAATAATCCCTCGAATATGTGGTGTACCCAGGTAACCAATTGCTGTAGAAGCACGTCAATGAACTGTGGAGGTTACTAAATTACTTTTCAAAGGCGGGTTTAAATTTCATTTAATTTAAGGCGCGCTAATCCGAATCACTCTTTACCGGTTATCAGAATAACCGGAACAAGAGTGCCGGATAAAAGATAATATAAAGTAAAAAATTCACTTTTTTTCTCGTTTTCATTGTAATAATGCAATGACGAGGGAAGGCCGCGTATATACAAATACGTGACAAATTCACTACAGTGAATCACTTAGTACATACTTAGAACCATTTCTTGTGTCTACTGCTTATGAATTTGTTAAGTTTTCTGCTCGTTACTGAGTTATGGAATGGATTACGGTGAATTCGAAATATTTTACTTTAGGGAGAATCCTCGGCCTCTATGTAGTTCAGATAAGTGGGAATTAAGATAATTGTTATGTATTTCTGCTGCGTTTTCTCCTTGAAACCGAGGGCAACTGCCAGGAATTTACTTTCCATCTCGTGGGATATTTCGAGAGTGCAGTTATAGTCGGACGTTTAAGGGGGATAGCTAGATGCCAAATTTATGTGTCGATTTTCTGCAATAACTTCTGTTTTAAAATATTTTTTATAAATGTGATAATTTTGAGGCATAGAAGATATTTTTTATGAACTTTGGAGATCATAATACAGTAGTGTTATATGTTCATCTTCTATTGTACTTGTAATCATTCTTGAAAGTTGCCCTTCATTTTCTTTCAGTGGTTCTGCATGACAAATTAATTAAATATTACCTATGTCAAGCAGTTTATCAAGAACATATCCTAAGTCTTGTCAAAGATAAAATTTTGATAATATGGCTTGAATAAATGTTATGGCTCGAAAACTGGAAAATACAAGAAAACTATTTTAACACCCCCCCCCCTTAAGTGCGTTCAACAGGGAAAAAATCATAATTTATATACGTATGGAACAGTGTTAACTTTGTAGACTTTAACTGGGAGTAAATTAACATGTTACAAAAAAAATTAGATGAGCCAGTTTTCCCACAATTGCATTTCAAAGCCAAAACTTGCGTGTATTTAGTTCACACACACCCAAATATCCGATCAACGTAATAAAACGAAATAATTTACAGTGTAAGTACACGTCACTGGCTGGGGCTTTACGTATATAAAGACCCATTCAAAGAACGTTTTGTATTTTCAAAAATTTTCTAAAATTTATAAATGTTTTTGCTACATTTAGAAATGAGTTTTTAAATACAAAAAAAAGTTTTGCATTTGGTTTATATATACTTACAGCCCTAGCCAGTGGCATGTACTTTTATTGTGAATTATTTCGTTTCGTTATATTGGTTGGTTTTTTAGGGATGTATGAACTAAATACATGCACATTTTTACATTGAGTTGCGATTGTGGAGGGTAAACTGGCTGAGCTAATTTAGTTTGTCAGAGTATAATGAACTACTAAGTAACTTCTACAAAACTAGCACTGTTTCATACAAATATAAATTTTTTATTATTTAACTCTGAAACGCCCTTAAGAAAACTCAGAACCTCGTGTATGGAAGATCTCTCTCTCTCTCTCTCTCTCCCTCTCTTTCTCTCTCCCTCTCTCTCTCTCGTTCTGTTTGTCGTAACTTACGTTACACGTCCACGCGTGTTATTCTCCGTACTATAAACTGTCCAGCCACAGGCTTGCCCGTGACGTACGTCTCAGCGTGTTAACCGAAATAACGTGCGTGCGGACAGCAATTTATGTTAAGTGTCTTCTGGAAAGGGCGGGCGGGAGATGTAACGTTTTTGTGTAAGTCATCTGCAGCATCCTTCGTACTTGGAGAGTGTCGAACATCACGCAATCCCTTCGCAACTATGAACGCCGCACGGCACGTTCAACAATTCATAAATTCACATTTTGATAAGTGAAACGGTAAATGGTACCTTCATTACCTTGCAATTGTTTAAAATATATAGATGAATTTTTTAAAATAACCTATCAGTACTAGAGTTAATGCCTACAGTGTCAGTTTTGCAACAGCTGTGTTTGTAAAAGTTTGGGCTTAGCGTGCGACACCTACAGAAATATAAGCTACATACGCAGGCTGTCCTTAAACGGCTGTATAGTATGCGAAAAGCCCTATTAATTAAGCCGTCCGTAAAGCCTATAATCGTGTAGCTTGTAAATTAATCTCATCACCTGAAACAATTTACTCAAGTTTCCTTTAACTCGTATACGATGTCCTTAGTTGGTGGTCGAAATTTTAATTTCGGAAAAAAGAAGGCTTAAGCCCAAGACAGAGTGGTACTGAACAAACTATAAAAAAATTGCGGAAACATACAGGATACTGTATATCAGTATTTAAAAACCCTTACAAGAACAATCTTCGTAAACAGTTTATTTTTGCAAAGCAAATAACTAGCTATGTGAAACGTTTTTTATGAAGCCTACACTCTAAAAATAGTTTGTAAATGTACCAAACGTGCGTATAGGAGCGCTAAGAAAGTAGGTATGGTAGAATAGTTTCCCAGACATCCATGGTAGCACTCTTAAACCTTTTTATAAAACAGTCAAATTTAATGTATACTGAAGTTACCAGACTTGTATTGTAACAACTGCAAAAGTTTGCATATTTACAACACGAAGTATAGTAACCGTACCATACTGCGTCTGGGATAGTAACTTCCTAAATATTCAAGGGAGTTTTTTTACAGTGATGTCGTCATAACTTTGCTTATATTTGATGCATGTACTAGAGATTACTCTGTAGTAATGCATCGCACTGGTTTAGTTTTTTTCTACATCGACATCTGAATTCCTGCGAATTTCAGTAAAAGTTTTCAGTGTTAATTTTACGAACCACACGCTTTTATAAAGTATGGCATTGCAAGCACAGTATTAGCCTAATTCTTGAAATTTCGCTTAATTTGGCTCTCGACGAAGACTTACTTAAAGTATATATAGTTAATATTCTCGGGTAAATAATTTTACTTGCGATAAACTGACAAAACCGAAACATCGTACACATTATTATTGTTGAATTATTCAAATGTATAATTTAATTAATTAAGAGAAGTTGGCTGTTTCAGAATCATGGGATGTTTATACAAAAATTATTGACTTAATTCGATGTCATTTGTGCAATATTAAAGTGCTTTAATACGGAACGTTAACGAAAATTTTTTTGTGATTCGTAAATAGAAAATTAGTCGCAGGGAAGCGAGATCTTACCTTCAAGAGAATATTTGAAAAATGTATTTCTGCATTATCTTAGTCAGGTCAAATTATGGAGTAGTAGGTTTATGCACGCGCCATAACATGCCTGTTTAACGCACGTGGATTACAGTAAAAATGTTTAGTACTTTTCACGAACCCAAGCAAGATAATCTCATGAGCGAAGACATTTTGGTGAGCATTTAACATTGCGGTATTTAGCGCTGGTGAAGGATGACACGATGTAGAGTAAGGAGGGGCGCCGGAATGATAGAGCGGGGAAAACGGGAGATCCCCGAGAAAACCCGATGATCAGCGCCGCCATCGAATCTCAACATGCGAAAATCTGGGGAAGGGCTCCGTCGGGAATCGAACACGTATCGCCTTTGTGGGAGGTGAGTGCTCTAGCCACTGCGAACCGCGGCCCTATGAGCCAAAAGAAATCTGCAAAAGTTTTCCCAGTAATTCGTGCAGCTTTGCGAAAATATCTTATGAAGATCAACAAAAAAAACTTTGACAAGTGGAATGCTAAGGATTATCTTTGTTAAAGCTCAGAGACGTTTTTCTTTTATTTCCAGCTCACAGCGCGCACCAAAACGCTCACAAACAGCAACCAACACTGCCCGGATCGGGTTACGGGTAGGAATCCCGGAGGATGATAAATCGACCCTCGCCCAGTTTTCGATATCATCTCGCGTGGTTAATAAAATTCCGAGATAGGAGGCGGGTTAATATACGTAGCGTTTTTCCCACCGCTGCAGGAGCTTTGTCTTGTTTCTCGGTGATGTGAGTTATTGAGATGGGCTTTCTCCCCCCCCCCCACTTTTTTTCTTTGCTCTCCTACCTTGCCCATCTCCCTCCCCTGCGCCATCCTCCTACTCCGTGGACCAACCTGACCAGACTCCCGGAATGATGAAGAGTCTGGTGCTGTGCAGCTAGGTCCTTCACGACAAGTATACCCCTCTTACCTTCTCTACCCCTTCCACCCATTACTCCCCTGGAGCATCTATCTCTCGAGAAGGCAACGTAACGTCCACGCAGAGCTATTCACCGATCACGGGACGCCAGCTCCGACGCGGGGAGAATCCGTGTGGCTTCCCATGCAGGAATTTATCCTCCCGGACACCGTGCGCACCAATCCTGAGCAACTGGAACCCGCTGTCGTCTGCTTTGGCGAGATAAAAATGGTGAGGAGGGAGAGAGGGGGGGAAATGTGAAGGAATATGCGCAATTCGATCCATTAAGATCCAATATACGTTTAGATGAACACATTGGTCAGACACGTTTGATCGCGTTTAAAACGAAATACGTTTGCGAGGTTACACGCCTGTCGAATAAATCAATGAACTTTCTAGCCTTGACAGACTTGGAATTTGACATGGTCCAGATTTATCTATTATTATATCCGCACTCAACGTTCCTAACATTTTATTTATTTATTTTTTTTGCATTACAACTAATTATAATTTGTTACAATTTTTACAATGAATACATGCACTTACGTTTATTTTATTTTATTGCTGCAAAATTTCGCATTATAAAGCAGCCAAATTTGGAACACAGTTTGATACCCTAGAACTCAGTCAATATGAGAGCAGTAGAGAAGATATGTGGTTCGAAACTACTAATGATACTAAACTAGTTTACATCAAAGGCCGCTCTGTCCCGTTTCTACAGGCCTGATGATCTTGCGGTAGTTTTTTTAAATCCTAAATTATGTTAAATATTAAAAATCTGTTTGGCAGTTTAGTTTAAAATGGTTTCTTCCTGGATGGCTTATTTTTTAAAGACAGTAAATATTATAGTTTTACATGAAATGTAATAAACGAAAATTTTCTTTAATTGCTTTATTAGCCGAAACCGTATAATTTGTTGCCTTGAAGAAAATTAACCACTCTGTCAAAAAACCATCACATACAAAACTGCCAAACCAGTTCGTGGTATTTGCTCTCGTTTAAGATTAAAGAAACTGCCATGACAACATTACAAGCAGGGATGCACAGCCTTAAAGTGAAGACATAGTGGTCGGAACTTGTACTGTAGCCACACCATAAACATGAACACATCACAGTGAAGTAGTTCTGCGTGCAGTGGGTCAGCGGCCGTAGCTTGACACGTATAGTCTGTACGGTGTAAGTTTGCCTGGTTTTGACATTTCATTTCTGAGGAAGATGCCGGCCAGCATTATTGCGTTGGCCGTTAAGAGTTTTATACCATTTAATATTATATAAATATAATTACATACATATATGTGTATATATATATGTATATACAATGCTTATACAGCAGATGTAAGAGCATTGCTGCAGCTTGTTAGGAGAAAGTTTTTTTTTAAGAACACTAATAAATCTGTGTTCGACATCATTATCCACAAAAAGGAGAACACATTTAAAACTACGCTTCTGTATTTTTGTTTTCTAGACATTAAGCTCAGAAACATAGTTTCGAGGCACCTCAAAATTGCTAAAAATGGATTTTCCAGAATGCTGTCACGTAAAAACTACCAGTCAGAATCGTGAAGCAAAACTACAGAAGCACGCGCGGAACTTTGCTATGCTCTTTCCGTAAATAAATTAGCAGAGTCCCCTTTTAAAGTCCTATAGGAAAAAGTCAACGACCTAAACACTACACAACGTTCTCGCGCCCCACACATAAAGACGATATGGTTACTGACGCACGAACCAGTCTAGCTCTTATCACCTGCCAGTTTCCGTACCTCAGCCCCGGCATCTAGCGCCTGTTCTGGTTTCCTGTAAAAACAAGGTCTCCGCAATCATGTTTGTAGACACACTACTCAGCAGAGAAATATCAAAATCAGGCTAACTTATAATGTAGGGTGCAGACTATAGGCCTACCGACGATGACGCCGACATTTTGTAACTCCTGTCACCAACAGCGATTAAAAACTAAACTTTCGGTTCAGATCCCGCAATAATTGCAGGTCTTGTCTTTAAAGCTTCTGTGCATTACCTTGGACCCGAAATGTTGCCAAGACATATGAGTTACTAACAATACATGCAATAAGGAGTCGATTAACGATAACTAGAGACACTGGAAAATCGCGAAAATATTTAAAATAGTCTCCAATAAACTGTAGTATCTCAATCGTTACACGTGTTAACAGTTTTCTGGCAAATCACACACGTTCTGTGTTTAAACTGTACAGTTCTAATTGGGCCTGTTGAAGCGGGACACGGTACTTCAGCCAATATAGGTACAAAACCTTCAGTGTTATACATAGTATGTTGGAGCCTAGCAAACAATCAACTTTTCCCGCGATTTACCAGTGTCTCTAACGATAACATATTTTTTCAAAAATTACTGATCAAAATTTTGACAATATACCTAATCTTCCAAGAATATATATTGTAAATAAACCAGGCGCTATTGTGTCTCTTGTAACTAAACGTACATATAGTTAAAACATTTGAAACTATAATATTTTTGTTAAATTGACCGAAAAATGAGACATATTTATAATTTCAAATACAATTTTTTCACTAGTTTGATTTAGTTGGCAACGTCATTGTTACTTTAAAAACTTACACTGCTGAACTGTGATAATCATTAGAAAGTTTATTACCTTTGTTCAAAGTATAATGTCACAGCCAGCTGAAGTCTGGTAGTTTGCGAAAAATTTATGTTTATCATAATATGTATGTTTATTCAGGAGGACATCGTGTGAGTTTCACGTGAAAAAATACCATACAGTACGTTAGATACTGATTTTTATGTATTCATTACGTGAATTAAAAAGACTGTCTCTTATAATTGTAATTGAATCTTCCAGTTAAAGTATTGAAATAACTCTTTCATTACAAATATAACAAGAAATTTTGTTCTTGTAGCCATTGTAATAAAAATCATACGGAATATTTCCAAAAAGTCTTAAAATTTGCTTTTGGGAAATGGATTTGTCGTTTTGTTAAAGACTTCATTTGCCTAAAACTGAAGTAAGTACTTGTCACTATTCAAAAACGTACTGAAACTAATTAATTGGTAAAATCCTATAAACAAACAATGATCTATTAAAAATATGTATCGGATCTACAACACTAAAGGCAATCACAAATGTTTTTCATGCCTTAAAAGAATTCCTTAAAGTTTGCCCCAGGTGATTTGAACGCACGGTGATTTGAACGCACGGGTAGAAAAGTAAACGATTTAAAATATGGAAACAGCTACGCACAGAGAGGAGAACGAAGATAAGTGGTAATCACGTAGAAATTCTTATGAACTGCTTTGCAAACGACTTGTTTGAGTAAAACTGGGAGTTAGGTTCGAATCTCAACCAGCTCAACTTTCTCACATTATACCTGGGACGCCTACACGAGGACGGTCATACTGGACATTAATTCAGCACATAGTCTACATAGTTACTGTAATGTAACAAAACCGAAAATTCATATTTTGAATTGATGCTATCGCTTTCTGAAATGCACGTGAAAATTATTCGTACATAATTTAGTTTCTGCTGAGGCAATTATGTCTCCTCAAAACACCAAAACTCTGTCTCTCTTCATAATCAATGATATGACAGTTGTTTTGTATACGACCAGTTCCAAAACAAGCGGTTTCTTCTTTACTAGTTTAGTCTCTCGTGTGACAACGAACAATCGCTTTCAGGGCTTCTTATTGGCCAAACCTTATACACAATGTTAGTATTAAGCAGAAGTTTAACTGAGTCCAACATTCCTTAATAACAAATCTTGCGTAGTATGTAGGTCTATGTTTATTTCTGTGAACGATTGTAGCTAGTCAGATTGAAGTATATGCAGATTAACTCTTGTGTTTAATACCGCGTAAAGTGCTTACGTTCATTGTAACTAAGTCTACAGAAACATTTCGGTGAGTTCAGAATGGACATTGAGTAAGGAATGGGATGGAGCAGCGTTTGGTGGGAGAATGGCTAAATTGGAGAGCTTCAGAAAACTATCCATGTTCCCCAAGTGCGAAAATCTGGGACGACTATGGCGGAGTTAAAACATTGATCAACACGGCGAAAAGTGAAAGACCAGACTGCTTCGCAAACATACACTCAAAATTTTTTCAAAGGAAATAAACTTGGCAACCTGGTTGCCAATGAAATATTTTGCTATAATGAAATGTTTGTAACATTTCAATATATACTCTTGTAATTTATTTTGTACTATTAAACCAATCTGAATTATTTATTGTACTCTTTGATCATCACTTATTTGGAAACTAACGGTCAAACACACAATTTTTCAATTTATTATTTGGGAGAAAAATTGTGTCGAAGCATGGAGAAACTAGTTGCTAACCACACACCTAGTCACTGCACCAACTCATCTTGCGTACTGTTCTTTCGTTTATGTTTCCACATATTTCATTATTTAATGTTCTTTATTTGAGAGGTCTGTAAAGGTGCAAAGTAATTATTTGTATATTTTACAAAAATTTTCAGTGGGTATACCCCAAGAGAAACCATGTACATTGTAATTTTTGTATACGACATTTAATTATCACACCTGTATTCGTACACTTGAACACTATATATCGAGCAAGGTGTCACAACGGTAAACATTTAATTCGTATTCTAGAATGCCCGGGTTCAATACTTGGCTCCGACCATCCCTATTTCCTCGGTATTCCATAGTTTTTATCCCTCTAAGCGGATACTATAGAAAGGTTCCTAAAAAATCAAATGGGCCGATTCAACTCCTATCTCCTGTCGTTGTGTCTCACTGTCTGACTTTAATGACCTCGCTGTCGACAGGACGTAAAGTCCGCTTGCTTCACCTTAACTTGAACACAGCAAATCAAGGTATTTCACAACGGGGTTGGAGGTTTCTCGTATCTGGAGCTTGTTGTAAACGTCTTATTTATTTATTTTTTTTTTTTCACAATTTTATAAAATTTATCCTAACTATTTTGGGTATATTTGACAAGAGTTTTTAAAAATGTTGTCTTTCAGTAATAAAACATCTAGTAGCATACTGTGTTACGATTTGTACGAGAGTAAAGATTTCATGACAAGGACTTTTAATTACTTTGCATTAGTTCGACCCCTTACAGAATGTTTCATGATAAAATCTCAGTGAAACATATTTGAGCCGAATATCTCAATAAGTAGCACCAACAGTTCATAAACTTTTTGCAGGGGTCATATTCTGGAATATGTTATGTTTACAGATACATAGCTATGTGAAACACTTTCTGTACATTTTCAGTGAATATGTCAATAGTCTCGCCAAAAACAATTTGAGAAGTACGTATAAAATTTTATTAATTTACATACTGAGTTTCAGTAAGTATGCCTGAAAAGAAAAAAGTCAACATTTCTGTGGAATTAAAGGGGAAAAAATAAAAAAAAAATTAATGGTACATCATGACATATATTTTATCAATGACTTTTCTGTAGAACTTAAAGAAACTAACCAATTAAAAACGCCTTGACTGTGTAATCCCGATAAAGATAACTATGTTTTACGTATATTTATAATTACTTGCAAAAACCGTAAAACAGTAATTTTAACGTTAAAGAGAACTGTAAAGAAATAACTTGAACTGTTTCAGCTGTGCACAGACCAGGCAGAGTTTAGACAGAACTGACGTAAAATAAACAATCACAGCTTTCGTGCTTTCGGAAATTAAGAACAAACGCAATTCAAACAATAGAACGCTTACTATATAACCTGGAAATTCAAGATTTCCCAGCACGATAACATATTGCAGTAGTTGTTACTACGTAGCAGAGTGGAGATATCGGTAAACTTGAATAAAACTGCGACACACTAGTGAGCTTTTTTTTTTATTCATACAGTCATAAAGTCTGTGACTTTACATGTGGCATCGCACCCTGCGTACATAAGACTGTTATCACAGATAATCATAATAAGTTTAATATAGAAGTAGTCAGTGACAGATAAAAAACAAAGGAACTTAAGTATTCTCCTTGTGATTACAAATTCACTTCTACATGCTACGTGAAGTAGTTTTAAAAAAGTAGGCCAACTGCTGATGTTGTTTAGAATTTCGCCTGCAATATACACGACACGATTGCTTTTCTCCCGTTAAGTAACGGTTTGATAGCTAATTATAATTGAGAAATATTTTTTTTCCAAAGCTTTCAACATTAGCTTATGCTCTGACTGACTATCAAATTCGCGTAATTTCATTAAGAGACCGTTCCAGTGTTTCAGGCGCATGTATGCAACACGCATTAACGCTATATAAATCAAGGCTAATGTTACGTTCGTTAATAAATAATAGTATTACACATATCAACATTATCTTCACGTTTTATGAACGAAAGAGTCGTTCTTATTTTCGCTGCGTTCGCCGAAGGAAGGTAGGCTATAAATTTTACAAAACTTATTTTTGTTTGTTTTTTGTGTAACCGTTTGTTGTACTAAAATTTGCAGAACGACTGTGTCTTTGATAAAGCGCGAAGAAATTGCTGATATGTGTAATACTTGTATTGCTATAGCGAAGGTAATATTAGCCTTGACTTATATGGGGTTAATACGGGTTGCATACACGCGCCTGAAACACTGGAAAAGCCTCTTAATGTATTTATTTATTTAATTTTTTTCACGAAATTTTTTCAAGGAAAGTTTACAGCACAGAACATATCTACCAGGAAAAATTAATTGAATTTTATAAAACAGGGAGATAAAGTTCCACTTAATTAGTACACTGACCCATGCCACGAGACATTGTATTTCAGTTTCATATAATTATGAAATTTAACAACCGTGCCCCATTTCTGTGTTTTGTACCGAATGGGGTGGACCAGTGGTAAAACACTCGCCTTGCATTCGCGCGGACACGGGGTCAATCCCCGGCTTCGGCCATCCTGATTTCGGTTTTCCATTGTTTCCTGAAATCACTCCGAGTGAGAGCTGGCCCTAACCCCTCTCTACCCATGTCCCTGTACACTGTTAAAAATCTTGCTTAAATGCTAAGGAAGTAATTAACCTAAACATAGCATGGGACATTTACTATACTTCTGCCTTGTAAATACGCAAACTTCTACCTTTGTTACAATACAAGTCTGGTAACTTCAGTATATATATATATATATATATATATATATATATATATATTTTTTTTTTTTTTTTTTTTTTTTTAAGTTTAGTAGTGCTACCATGGATGTCTGGGAAACAATTCTACCCATACATACTTTCTTAGCGCTCCTGTACGCTAGTGTGGCAAATTTACTAACTATTTTTAGAGTGTACCAAGGCCTCGTACTGCTTGAGGGCACGTAAAACTTCCAAATAAATAAAATAAAAATGTTTGTATATTTTCTACTTATCCCTCAAAAGATTTTCTTTGTACTTCTACAAATCCTTGTAAAAGTACGAAGATTATCTTTGTGGAATAGTTAGTTTGTATAGTTACAAAGGTAACCTTTGTAAAATTACAAAGGAAGTATTTGTACCTAAATACCGACAGTTCCTGCACTGTAAATATTTTCTGTAAAAATATGACACTGCACTTCTTTGTAGTTGTACAAACTTTTGTAAAACTTCAAAAATTTTCCTTGCAAAATTATTTAACTACAATTCTTAAAGAATTTCGTTTGCAAAAAAAAATTTTAAAAAGCTTGGTCTACCAAAATTATAGGTTCGCCGGAAATTACTATGCAAAGGTCACAACCTACGGAAAACATTTTTCTGGAATAAACGGAATATTATATTAATTGCGTCATTTAAAAGAAAGAATTATTACTGAACTGTACATTTAATGTATACAAATAAATAAATACTTAGTAATACAGAGTCACGATGGCCTAGGGGTAAGACGCGTAGAATCTAAGCAAGGGGGATGCAGGTTCGGAACTTAGCATCTTGAAGCTATTATTTATTCAAAATAGTTTCATATAAACGTCCTTTATTCAAAATTTATTTGGTAAATAAGTTCAGTGTTATTCATAAGTACAATGAACATTTTTTTTTCCATATTGAAAGTACAACTACAAGGCTACACATTGTAATTTACAAACATATACCTTGTATTTTATTACAAGGATAAACATTGTAGTTTTACAAGGAATTTCTTTGGCATCTGGGTTTCCAAAGGTTTTCTTTGTAAAAGTACAAAAACAGTTTTACAGTGAGGGATATCTTTAAAGAATGTTTTCATGTCGGAATGTTTGTTTTCGTCTGTTGTGTTCGTGATGTTAATTTGGTTAAGTCGAAAACAGACATAATTTTCTTCAGGAAAACTAGACTAAAAGACTAAAGATTTCAAAAGAACATGCAGTATTCCTTCCTCTTCATTAATATGACATAAAAAGACAGGCTTGCCACTGAAAGTCTGATAGAGGAAAGCTGTCAAAGGAAAAAATGTACACCCGTCTAGTCCCTTGTGCTTAGAGGCTATAAAGTATCCGACCAGCGTGCCTGGATCATCCTTACTGCTACGGAACATTAATGCTTCGAATGCGTAATATATATCTTGCAGAGAATGCTCATTTCTATATCATAACTGAGTAGTCAATGGAGTTACTGAACATGTTGTTCTATATAGGAGGATTACATTTACTATTCTGTCTGTATTTTTGGCACGTTAATTGTTAGTTGTGACAATGTTTTCACTGCAATGCGATGGGTAATTTTATGTGACGGATCATTTTGTTTTAATTATTCAGAAATATTGTGAACATTGTGTAAAAAGGTACTTAGTTAAGCATTTATTATTATGTATTTTTTTTAAATAATTTATGCTATTTTTAATATGGAAATTATGAAGAAAAATTCAGTGTGTTGAGCGATATGCGCTTTAAAACAACACGCGTTTATCTCTCTCCGTGCTGCGTTAAGGGATTCACAAAATTTAACTTAAAGCAGTAAGAAGTAGACTGAAGAAGTAAGCAAGTCTCAAAAATGTACGGTTCACAATTGTCAGGTTACTGCCTAAGTTCAGACAATAGCAATATAATTTAAATATTGTATTTCCGGCTGTATTGATGGCACCAAAGGCTATTGTGAATAACGTTTGGTAACATTATAAGAAAATAATAATTGCGAGACTTGTAAACGAAGCCCTGTTAGTATTTACAATTGAAAACTTGAATTGTCCGGCCAATTACATTTATTTTCCTTAAACATGCGATGTCTTGTGCGTATTTTTTAGGTTAAAGTAAGATGGCTGTTATCGGGTTGGTTACGAATTGCAGCATGGGAAATCCGACGATTTCTGTGTTTGGTTAAACTTACTATTTCCACAGTCGAACTTAAGCAGTGGGCAGTGACAGTTCAATTGTGTATGCTTTGGTTTAAATCAAGGTGAAGGAATTATTTTAAGTTTTTTATTGCGTAAACCCCTTTGCGGGTACAAATTAGATTTTTTCCTGCTTTGATGTCCAAAATGGTGAGTGAGTGAGATATTTTGGTCAGCGCTCAACAACGAGGTCTTTAGCACAGGTGAGGGGTGACATGAGGTGAGGATGGAGCAGCGCCGGAATGAAGGGGCGGGGAAACGGGAGATCCCCGAGAAAACCCGCCGACCAGCGACATCGCCCGGCACGATTGCCACATGCGAAAATCCGGGGCCCGACCCTGCCGGGGATCGAACCCGGATCGCCTTGGTGGGAGTGTCCATAAGGGGTTTCGCACGTGAGAAAGTTTCCAGGATGTAGGGCTTCGCTCGCGGGAAAGGACCGGAAACCGAGTTCGGACATTTCCACGCCCACGAGCGCTGCTTTATAAGGCAAAGGGTGGTAGTTTCGTCAGCAGGGGGTGCTCCGTCAGGGGTGAAAGGATTCCAACCCACACAATGACGCGCCCGTGAAATTACTCCCTCCCGCTCTTGCGCCTATCACAGCTCTGTCCAGCTGCCTAGTGGTGAGGGGAAGGATTTTTTTTTGTCCGATGGGAATAATGCGCCGAAATGGATCGGACGAGCGTCTAAATGTGGTGGGCGGACGGCTGCGCTGAATGGATGAAGATACGCGATTGTTGGCGATGTTTATCTCACATCATTGACGAGGTGGAGGACGTAGCGCTAACTGAAGGAAGTGGGCAACGCTTCCGGACCAAGTGCGCTGAAAAACGGGTAGTAGAACATCTGCGTCGTTCTCTGGTTTGGTTCACGATGTACCAGCATGGTTCCCCTCAAATCACGACGTGATGCCATAACCTGGGATGTGCTAGATTTGACCCTCTAGAGGCCGTTGGCGTTACGAGGTTTCAAACCCTTGAATTCTAACGTAATGATTGCCGCTGTTAATTTAGTACACTTTATCGCATCCATCAGATTGTTTTGTCTTCATTATTGTACAGAGATATTAGACATTTCATGGTTATAACATACAATTGATTTAAATGCTTTATACAAGAACTAATATGCATACAAAGACTGTAGTTCAGTACAACTTTGTTGCTCTGGTCTGAAAAGGACTTTACTCCTTTATTAACATTCTTCATCGCCGTATACATGAAAAAGAGAGAAAAAAAATACACAAAAAGTCGCCAAGAATCTTACATAATTATATGCATTTTTGTTTGTTGAATGCATTAGTATCCTTTAATTGAATATAAAAAATGGGATAGAAGGAGTTCCTTCACAAGTTTTTTTTATTTATACATTGTTATGTTGAAAATCTCTTCAAGGGCACACACGCAGCCTAGAAGGTTATTTCCACGTTGCAAAATAATTCGAAAATGTGTGTTCTGTAGTCCATTTTAAGTATGAAAATCTGGGCTCATAACTTTATAAAAAGTATACGCGTGTACAATATACCTTTTCCTTTAATATTACGTCATAAAATGATAGGGTCACAGCTGAATATCTCATAGATGTGAGCTGTCGGCGAAAAGGCTTCGCGCCAGTTCGGTGACTTGCGCATAGAGGCTAGGAGGATGCGTGAAACATTTGCTGTGTCACCCTTGCCACTTTCGCACTTCTAGGTCTCGAACATGCAAAACACATTCACCGATGCGGTCCCCTTAAGGCTCGGTATCTGTCGCCATATTGAATTATTTTATTTTTGGCTCCTATAAAATTCAGAGAAGAAAAATGTGAAATTTCCTACTATACAATCAATTCTATGTACATAGCGCTAGAATAAAAGCAACAGTGTTGAACTTTTAACGTATATTTAAGCAGCAATCAGTACAAAAAACTTTTTATATTCTTAATTTGCTAGAGTGATTGTGTGTTAAATACACGTTAAAAGTTCAACAGTGATATTTATATTGTAGTGCAAAGTAAATATAATTGATAATATAATAGCAAATTTCACATTTTTCTTCTCGGAATTTTGTAAGAGCCAAAAATAAAATAATTCAATAAGACGACTAATGCCGAGCCTGAAGCTATGAACACGAGCACTTTCACTTCTCGAGCCCTAGACGTGAATTCGCAAAATGCACACAACTCCGTGTAAGAAAGAATAGCATAAGTCGCAAGGGCAAGATATCACGGGTATATTGCAATCTAATCGAACACGGCCCGTGGACTTGGGAAGCTGTTTTCTTAAGAGCTTGTGTCACCTTACATGAACGTATTATTAATTTTCGTTCGTAGCTAAAGTGTCGGGAAATTTGCTAAAGCTAATTTTATTTGTATAAAATATGATTTATTCGTTTGCAATAACAGGCTGGTAACACTGGATGAGAATTTAGTTTTAAACAGTTCAAAATTCGAAAACGTACACTGTATCATTTTCTTAAGTGTTTTGCAAAGAAAGTTCTGTATACTTAGTTAATAAGGTAGACTTTTACATAATTACAAACTTTTCTCTTGTAAGCCAAGAATTTTAACATTGCAACCTTTGTGGTACTACAATGTATGTTATTGGTAACTTAGTTTATAATTTTTTTTTCAGGCTTAAAAAACTTTTACAGTGTACGTGTTAACGTCTTATGTTAGCGTGAAGCCTCGGTTATTGAAGTGCAGAAGATTTTATTTTTTTTATTAACATTATGTGCAAGATTCTCCTTTCACTCCTTCTCAAAACATCTTCCGAAAGAGTTTTATTATATACATGTCAAATTTACGTCTATACATTTTTTTTGCTCTCGCTTTATGATGACGGAGCCTTTATGCACATTTAAAAGACTACTGGAGTTGAAGAAGACTTCGGACAGAAGATATACAATGGGTGTCTTGACTGGACCTCGTGGATGGAGAGAGAAGACAGACCTCCCCACCTGGCTCGCAGCAGAAGACTCCCCGCTGGCTGTGTGACCTCTGACCTTCTCCTGCAGTCTCTATTACTTCTCAGCCATGCTACTACCGGCTCCAAGAACATTGGCCGCGAGCGCTGTTGTTGCTGAGTAGTGCAAGCTCTATTCACTGATAACATTCGTGGCAAACTAGTGAGTGAGAGATTTTGGTCACCGCTCAACATCGAGGTCTTCAGCGCAGGTGAGGGGTGATATGAGGTGAGTATGGAGCAGTACCGGAATGTAAGGGTGGGAGAAATGGGAGATCCCCGAGAAAACTCGCCGACCGACGGCATCGTCCGGCACGATTCCAACATGAGAAAATCCAGGGACCAACTCTACCGGGAATCGAACCTGGATCGCCTTGGTGGGAGACGAATGGCCTAACTATTCGGCCACTGTGGCCCCTGTAGTGGCAAATTACAGTATGTACCTTCGATTAACATATTTTCCTATCTACTTCGTTTTTCTCGTGACAAACCATTATATTAGCTGCATGTAAGTTAAATCATAACATGCTCGTAGAACATGTTCAAACATTTCACACAATTTGCTTCTGAAATTTATGATGCAGGGATGGCATGGCACATGAGTATTTTTAGTTAGTATACATTTCCTTAGCGAAGACAGTACGGCACAAAACGTCATGGATATCGTCATGAATCGTTACTGGTTAATATTTCCGATATTACTCTACATATCTCCAATGTGAAATCCGAGTGGAGACTGATAGGCGAAGGACAAACAAGACCACAGGTTCCAAATATTTGGTGTGTCTAGCGCGATATATAAACTACGATGCGTTATAATAACTAATGTACCTGACTACTAACAAACCTTTAGAATTTGTGAAAGAGATACTGTCTATACAACTTGTACCTAAATTAGATCAACAAACTTCGACTGCAAATTAAGTGCGATCAAATCACAGCCGAACGGAGTCCACAGCTTCGGCCGATTCAAATTTATTCGAAAACTTGTTGGTGTGCGTAACTAACTTTCGCTTAGGAGTAGCATTCTATGAACGTGTGTGCGTACCCATGTTACATCCTCCATTTACGCCTGTCTAAAGTTTATTTTAACACTGCCCAAAATGGGGAAAAGTTTCGGTCCTTTTTAGGTGAAGAAACCTCGGCGTGGAAACCTTTAAAACTTGACTACGTCAATCATACACCTTTATCGTTAATATTAAGTCATAAAATGATGGGTTTACCACTAAAATCAATATAAATAGCGTATGGGGAGGGTACCCGAGTGCGAGGGTATCGTACCCCGAGTGCAGATTTGTAACTAGATGCCCGTAGGCATCTGCATGTCCTGATTGGTGACATGACATGAAGCCTTACGATGGAGAAGTGACGGAATGAGAAAGGTGGGGGAAACGGGAGATCCCCGAGAAAACCCGTCGGACAACGTCAATGTCCGCTACATTTCCCACATGCGAAAAATCCGGGCTGAACCCGCCGGGGATCGAATCTGGATCGCCTTGGTGGAAGCCGAGTGATCTAACCATTTCTTAATTTTTTTTTTTATTATTGTTCTGCATGGCAGACACTCTAACCACTTTTTTTTCCTTTCTTATTATTAATTATTAGACAATTCCCCAGTTGTGACAATTTTGTTGACTTTTGACAATTGAAATGACTCGAACGGATGAGCACAAATTTCACACCCAGTCAGACCTGGGAATCGAACCCAGAATCCCTCGCACCAAAGTTGGCCACTCAACCAACTGAGCTACGGGTGGGTTGGCTTCATATGATTGAACCACTCGGACACGGCGGGTACCGAAGGTTTACCACTGAATGTCCCGTAGAGGTATGTTGTAGGCAAGAGGACTGCACATCATACCAGTAACTTGCGCCTAGAGGCTAGTGAAAGGTGTGATATGCGGGTTGAATCGCCCTTACCGCTTACTACTTTAAATATATAACATACGTTGACCCAGACAGTCAGATAATAAAAATAACTTGAAGCTATTCAGAATGAACAGAATAACTATTACACACGATAAGGTATCGTAGAGGGCAACCCCTGTCCAGATATGTTCCGTTGAGAAGGTAGAAGGCTATGATGGCATGAATCCTTGTCTCTTCACCTGGGTGAACTACAAGATCTGCTCGAAGAAGCTACCCTAATGTGCGTAGCACAATGTGTACCTTCGACGGACGTTTCCATACATACGCTCTCTGGTATGTGTTGCATACTTTCTGTTAAGGGGGGACACCCTGCAAAATTTTAATAGTTTTGAAAAATTTTACATTTGTATGGAATATGGTTTGTTTTGTAGATATACATTCAGACTATTTTTTACAGTAATAAAATTATTCCAGCTTTCATACGTTTTGTATAATGGCAGGTCAAAGCCCAAATTTGCATAAAACGGTTTAATACAAAAAAAAGAAAACCAAAGGACTTACAGAAATTAAATAATTCACACGGAATAACAGGGTCACGGGCTACATCATGATATGTATGAAAATCACTTTTGAATACATTTTATATTTCTAAAAATTTTTTTGAAATTGAAATAAAAAAAATGGCAATTTAAAAAAATTTTATACATAAAATGTCACTGAGGACTTTTACATAGGCCTACCTCTAGACGTAGTCCTTGACACTTTTATTCTGTGTGAATTATTTCATTTCTGTAAGTCAGTTGGTTTTCGTTTCGTGTATTAAACCGTTTCATGCTAATTGGCTTTAACATGCCACTGTACGAAAACTATGAAAGCTTGAAAATTTTCATTACTGTAAAAAATAGTCACTATATATATATATATATATATATATATATATATATATATATATATATATATATATATATATATATATATTATAAAACAAACCATATCTTGTATAAATGTAAAAAATTTTAAAACCATTCAAATTTGGCGTGAACTCCCCCCTTAAAGACGAATTCTCGTCAGATTTTCCTCCATCTCCACAAGAGTCTTAACCGGGACATTTCCGGACAGGGGTTGCTTTTCAGAACTTCATCATAGTAAGGTTAGGCTTAATTCACGTGCATAAATCGACCTTAAAGCACTTATGTGACTCTGACTCACAAAATGCGTCAACTTAGGTGGCCACCTTGTATTACGAGACATAGTTATCTTGGAATTACTGTACTTTGTTAGGTAAGACATATTTATAATATTCAATAACTGCAGCTTTTTAGTCAGGGACATCGCCTGCGACAAACTCGTAAATCCGTTACTTAAGATATGGCATCACAATTAGAGTAGATGTCATTTTGGGATCATAGTTTATGTTTCACCGTTTCAGAATCATCAGGTAATACTTCTATAAAACTTGTTTAGTAAATCCGAATGCATTCATTCTATTAAATGAGAGTGTTACGAATTACCGAGAAAGTTTCTAAAAACAGAATTTTACAATTAGGTGCGTATTATTGAAGAAAATTTGTACTAGGAGTTATTTAGTCCTTATTAAGTCGTGAAAGATAATTGCTATCCTAAATATTTAATCATATTAGTTATTTAGTAATTACGCTTTAATATTTTAATGCTTAGTGTATCATGAAATGTAAGGTACCTAATTAGATAACCAGGAAGAAACTAAAAAGAAATTCATCTTGATTAGTGACACGTCTCTTACAGTTAAGTAATTTCAGTTAGAATAATGTAATGACTCGAAAATGGAAAATAGGCCTACATGACGAATGGTAAGAGACCGCCAAGTACTCCTTACTCATTACAGCTACATTCCTATAGCAACAAGTGTACCTTGATAGAACCAGTCCACCATCCACCTTCCTCATTCCCTCGCGACATTTCTTGTTTGTCGCCCTGTAAGGTCAGGACATGCTGATATATTTTACCGTGTTGTCAGAGCGATGTGTTGCCGTAACAAAGGGTGTCCCAGAGCTGAAGAATGCACACGGGAGGCCAGCATCTCTTGGCAGGCACCTTCCCTCACCCTCCTTCCCGTCAAAGGCTCCATCCCCCACCCCACACCCTCTAACCTCAACCTTTGTCTGACGGGACATAGACACCCATGTCGAAGACTCCAGCTGACTTGCCTCCCCCTCCCTTGCTTGACCAGACAAACAGCATATCTTCCTTCCTCTTTGCTACAACCTCGTCGTTATCTCCGTGTCACTCTCTCCCACGGTTTTTTTTTTCAATGGGAGGGGAGGTTTTTCACGCGGCGGGGAGGCGTTGGTTCGCATTTCACGGTCTTCGCTCACCGGTAGCACAATGAGACCTCGCGACGCGCACTAAATACTCCTCTGAGGAGGCAAAAACCGCCTTTGCCAGGCCACTGTTCACGTCCGGGGTCCGTCTGAGATGCTGGGACTCGAGATGCCGTGGACCAACACCCAGATTAAATACCACTGCCTGCTATTTACTCCGACACAGCTTCACAGCAAGTAAAACAGTTCTCTTGCTCCTATAATCACAGTTGGAGCTGAATATATTTATTACTTATTTATTATTTTACACGCGACATATTCAGCCACAGGCCGTTTTTCTAAAGTACGTGTTTTACAAACTAAACACAGTTATTACACACAAATGTGCCTATATTACGAAAATAGATTAACTGAGATTGCGCAAGTCACTGAACTGGCTTGCAGTATCATTGCCGACAACATGTCTGGATGATATTTCAGTGGTTGGTAACCCTACTATTTTATGACATATAAGACAAAGTTGCATTGCACACACCTATACTCTTTAAAAGATTATACTAACAAAGACCGCAAAAACTCCCATCTTCTCCATTTGCGGCAGCTAGAAAATATGCTTTAATAAGTAGTGGTGAACTTGAAATGGGTATAGGGCATTCGGGATAAAGTGAGCACTAAAGATTTAACCTTTAGAAAAAAGTCACTTGCCGTTTCTTCATATAATATAAAATTAAAAATAGTTACCTTACTCGTTGTACGGTAGGCAGCGAATTGCTGAATGTAGTTCCATGTATTTTCTAATTTAAACGCAACACTACTGAAATAAAATCAAGTGTAATCGATATATTTGTATTGTATAAAATTAACTAAAACAACTTATCTAACTAGCTTATATAGGTTTCTACCGATTGCGCAATTTACCTTACGCGCGCAAACGTAAAGCGACGTGTCCAGAAAGATTAGACACTTTCTGTCGTTAGCCGTTACGCGCGGAACGATATGAATTGACTGAAAATAGAAATGTATCAGGGCTTTTATGAGTGCTCACTTCATACCGAACCGTTTATAAACACACGTGTGACGTTATGTAAACGCTATTCCTAAGCAGACATCCTTCATATACGATGAGCAGTTTTCGAGTAATTAACGGCCGAAGCTCTACACAACGCTCTGCGGCCTGGACAGACGGCCCCCTTAGGGTGTTCAAGTGCGATAGTCTCAATTTTATATTTATATGAAATAGTGTTAGTTTTGTAGACGAAATTTGTGAGTGTAGTTTCCTCTTACGAAACAATTTCAGCTGGCGTAATTTTCTCATAACGGTGCGTCAAAGTCAAAATTTGCATGTTCTGCTGCCATTTAAATAGTAAAAACCAATTGAAATAATTCACAGTGAAATAACATAATATGGGCTACGTATTAAAACATTTGAAAAATTCCCGCGAACTGTATATGTATTTTTAAGAAAGAATTGTGGAATTTGAAACTTTTTTCTGCAAATTTACGAATTTTTAAATTCAAAGTACTACGTTGTGGTTTTTTTAAATGTTTTATTGCAAAGCTCATGGGATTTAAGTTCACAGTGAATTATTTTGTTCAAGTAGGTTAGCTGGTTTTCACTATTTGCATTAACAAGCCAATTTTGACTCTGACACCCTGCTATGAGAAAACTATGACAGCTAAAATTGTTTCGTAACAGCAAAATGTACTCACAAGTATCGTCAACAAAACTAACAATATTTCATAAAAATATAAAATTACGATTTTATCGCACTTGAACACCCTTAATCGCTCCCCAAGACTAGTGACGAAAAACCTACGACCGTCACCCTTGTAGCTCGACTAAGGAAAATGAATCCGTACCGAAGATAAAGCCCTGTCCGAAACAACTTATTTTGCGTTGTTATGGACTTAGGAATTTCGGATAGATTCGGAAGTTACATAACAGCACTGCATACAGCAACGCTCGAAACCAGAGACTTGTTGCTATTCTATGTTGTTTTGTTTATTTTTAGCGAATTTCCGTTGAATGATTCGATGTCCTTAATTTTAGATTTAATACTTAGCTGCGTAATTTTTTTAAAAATATTACTTAGTATTAAAAAGGGAGGGATGTGATAGACAATTTTATTGTATTTTTAGTTTTTGAGTCATAACATTTATTCAAATTGTATTATCAAAATTTTCTCTTCGACAAATCACAGGATATATATACTTGGTAAAAAATTGTCATAAATAATAATGGAATATTTCATTAATTTGCTATGCAGAATCATTGCAAGGCTAACTTTTAAGAATTCTCTTGCAAATATTCTGCATAGTAAATTAATTAAAGATTTATGTCAAGCTGTTTACTATGAATATATCCTATGCTTTATCGAAGTGAAAATTGTTATAATACACTTACAAATTTTATGTCTGAAAAACTGTTAAAACAATATAACTGTCTGACACTCCCCCTCAAGAGTAATTTGTTTACAAAATACGAAATTTATTTAAGAGTAAAAAATACATATCCAAAATAACAGAATGGACCTTAGTTGTTATTATCAGTAATTTAATGCATATGTACTGGTTTTCCAGCTGATTGCGTGTAATAAATCGTAAGTAAACAACAGCATTCGAATTTACGGAGCTATTTGAGGATTTAGTGAGCTATTACACCACAGTTAATTTTAGCCCTAGTTCCCCAAATAAGTACATAATACTGATCACTTTCCAAATTCAGATAACTAAATTGCGTTCTAGGTCACGGATACAATCTAACCCATTATGTTTGACATATCTCGTGGCAAACCATTTTCGGTCCAGCCTACTACCTCAAAGTACGGCAACACTGTGTTCATTTCACGCAGAAGCGCGCGTCTGTGTAACACTTGGCGCTTCTTCATTTGTGTTTTATCAACACGCAAACCACTTCTTGAAGACAGCTCCCTTGAGACTTTACTGACGTGAAAAATAGTAAATATTTTGAAATTCGTATTTCTTTTTCCATTTCAGAAGAGACTTCAGTACAATTAACTTGTCACTATTGTGTTAGTTAATGCATACTTCTTAGACAATTGCTTCTTTACCACCTTAACGTCTTGTAGCTTCTGCCCTTGTGTAGCAGAATGTGGAAGCGTTTCTAAAATAACACTGTAAATTTCAAATCAAAATAGAAAATACAAATCAGTACGAATTAATCAGTTTTGACAATACAACAAAGTAACTCATATAAGGCAAAGTTGTGTTCTTTGAGAGCTTATGAAAGAATGGGCACTGGTAAGTACTTGTTTAACTTAAATAGTATAATCACGAACCTGAGAACTACTCGATGACTCACGACGATCTCAGCTCAAGCTTGCCGGCGCCTGTTTCATTCCGCGCGAGTGGATCGCGTTCCATGTCGCGCGACTTACTTTGTCCTCCCCTGGGGCCTCTAAATAAACTGCCGGACCTCACCTGTGAAAGGAAAAAGGGCTTGGGGGGGGGGGGAGACCTCCGGTTGCTCCCAGAGGAAAAAAGGGAACTCGTAATTTAAGGAGGTTTTGGCCTTAATTTAGTTCTTCCCGCCTGGACGCGGGTCTACCCGGGTGGGTGTGAACGACGGGGCACAAAAGCTGTCACCTGGAGGCCCCCCTTCGTACCCCCGCTACACGAGGATGCTGAGTTGGGTAGGTGGGAGGGGACAGCCCCACCGCGGCGAAGGCAGGACTCCAACAATGGAGTCGACGACAAGCGAACAAGCCCGCGGCCCGGCACCCACGATGAAGACGTGAATCTCGGTGTGCCATCCAAGCATCCCCCCTTCTCTTTCAAACCCAAGCCTTGTACGGGGGGTCGCTTTTTGAATAATGGCGGGTGGTCCCCCTTCCTCTCTACCCCCCGCCGGCACCCGACCCCCCGTGACAGCAGGGGTTCCTCTCAAATTGGCTCATCACCGCTGCAGATGGGGGACCCCCCTTTCTAACCTGTGCTCGTGAAAAAAAAACTAACCGCTTCGCAGGTGTCCTGTATACTGCTCGCTTACCTCTATTCCGCTAAACGGAAGGAATGATGTTTTTTTTTTGCCCGGTGTTCTGAAGGCCCGAAAACATTTAATACGTTTTGGTGACAGATTTGTACAATTTTTTGATTCGTAAAAAAGTAGGAAAACATTTGACGTGTAAGTAGGACATAAGGCAATGATCCCTTATGTATACCTCTAATTTATACTGCCTTTGTGATACGTGTTTTATTCTTACCCTAATAAAGAGCAGTTATCGTAACACCATCTGACCATTGTGTTGAAAATAGTTTTTAATAATTAGTTTTAGTTATCCTGCACCAAAACGTATTGTGGGGTCGCGATGTTCGAGGGGTCAGACCTCTCGCCTGCCACCAAGGCGATCCGGGTTCGATTCCCGGTAAGGCCGGTCCTCGGATTTTCACATGTGGGAATCGTGCCGGACGATGCCGTTGGTCGGCGGGTTTTTTCGGGGATCTCCCGTTTCCCCATTCCGGCACCGCTCCATCCTCACCAGCGCTGAAGACATCGATGTTAAACGCTGACCAAAATCTCTCATTCACTCACCAAAACGTATGTGGTTAATTAAGGAAAAAATCTTTAGTCATTAATAAGTTAAAGCTGTACTGTATATTTGTCTGGGAAAATAATTATTTTAAATAGTAACAATTATTTTCAGCTACACTGGGAGACGAATTTAAATATGCTCTCATTTAGACTTAAATAAATAATTCTCGAAAACACAGTCAGACCCAGGATTCGTTGGCTTTAAAGGGCAAGTTATACAGACATAGATCAAAGGTCATTACGTTCATTGAAGTCAACAGGTTTTTTGGCATTCAATATAGAAAAACATCAAAAGAAATCATAGGCAACGATTGGCTGAAGGTTTGTTGAAACAACGAATTTCTGATTAATTATTTGCCATACCGAAATTTTGTAAACTTGGCGGAACAGCGAGTGACCCTAGAGAAATTTGTATTCGGCATAGTATTTACTCTGATAGTTTTAATAAAACAATATTTTGGCTCACAGTTGTTTTTTACCATCCACCAATTTTCTCACATTTTATATATTCGCTTCTTAGTAGATCTTTTGTAAAATGACATATTGGTAAATAATTTGTGCAACAATGTCTGCTTGGTAAAATTTATGAAATCAGAATCGTACGCAAGATTTTGAACTTGCGTGCACAAGTGCCTGAAATTTTCCGTAACTATGACTTTTCTGTTTGGTTTAATCTTCTCTGGATGGTGAATTAAAAGCAGTTGAAATAATGAAAAAAGAAATGGAGCTGACAAAGGCATTGTGTTATTTTCATTTTCGTTTGGTATTTATACACTAACGGTCTTCCTATGAAAGCAATTTTCAGTTTAAAACATGATCATGCGTAACAACTTTTCGGCGCTAGCTAGTTTTGTTACATGAAGCTCAAAACTGAGTGTGAGTTGCTTGTTTACAGCTCAAAAACGTTTGTTAATGTCACGAACTCATAAAACATACCTCCAAAACTCCGAATCAAAATAACGGCAGGATATCGTACCCTAATCGTAGAGAAATATTGGATTTTTGAAAAAAAAAAAAAAATATATATATATATTATTATTATTATAAATAAATAATTGTAACGCATTTTTAAATGGTTACTATAGGTAATTCGGGATAAAGTCAGCACAAAAATTTAACTTTGAAAAATATCACTAGCTGTTACTGCATATAATTCTACATAACTATAGCTGACTTACTGCTTGTATTGTTGGCAGCTAAATTACGTAATATAGTTCCGTGCGGTTTCCTATTTAAATACAAGAATACAGAAGCAAAATCAACCGAAATCGACATGATTATATTTAATATAGCTAATAAACTTTTTTTTATTAAACTGTAGCGATTTATACTGACTGTATAATTTTATGTTACACGCGAAATCTTCATTTGACGTGTCCAGACAGGTTAGATATGTCCCGTCGTTAGCCGTTACGCGCGGAAAGATACGAATTAGTCAGAAAATAGAACTTCAGCAGGATATTTTATTTAGTCCTCACTTTATCCCGAATCGCCTATAGAAACTTTAGATAATATTTAGTTTAATTGGTATTCAATATATTTATCTTGCGTTTTAAGTGTCTCCGAATATCACAACGCCTTGCTAATATAACACCAGGAAAGTAATTAGAAGGGACCGATAAGGGCGAGTATCCCCCAGAATTCATCTGGAGGGATTTAGGAAAACACTGCCTAACTGAAACCAGAATGTCTGTACATGTAATCGAACCCGGGTCCTCAACACTGTTCGACCTCGCTTGGTTAAACACAATATTAAAATAGCTGGTTGGAATTTGTTTTGTCAATGTATAAAGTTCAAATTCTCACTACTGTCTTGAACAAGGTGTTAAGAGCGTATTCACACATTTGCATGGTCTGGTCATCTGTCAGAAAATTGTAAAAAGAAATATTCAAAACATACATTAATCAGAGATGTGAACATTCTGAATAGGATACTTCATAGCTGCGCGAAACATGCTCTGTAGGACCAGCGAGAAAAAGTTTTTAATATTACAAATCACCAGTAGAGAACAGTTAACGAATGTGGCAATAATATTATAGTTACATGTTACTATGCAATATTATATTTCGATTACAATATCTAGGAACATTACGCATTGTTATTAGAAGTGCCGGACGATAACTCTGCAGTTATTAAAAATAATAATTGAAATTAACTTTTCTCTTATTTATTAAGTCTTTCTTACCTCTGTCCTCATTGCCATTGTTGAGGCAGTTTTTACTTACATCGACATAAAACTGTAAACATTATTTTTGCAAACACTCTAGGCAAGATACGAAGGCAATCCAGGTTCAATTCCCGGCTGGGTCTCTCCCCGGATTTTCGCATGTGGGAACCGTACCGTTCTATGTTGCTGGTCGGAGGCTTTTCTCGGGGATCTCCCGACTTCACTCGTTAGTAGGATTTATTTTGCCAAAACTACAGCAATTTAGGCTTATTTGCTTGGCGTTATAAATAAAAGTCTAATCGAGTGATTTCCGTTGCAAAACGTCGTCTTGGTTGAAAGACAAGCGCACTTAACAGAAACGTAGCCTGTCAGACGTATGATTGTTGTTCTGGTATCAGCTAAGCGTTAATACAACACTCAGGAATCCTACGATGTCCCGGAGCGGTAATTTAAGACTTAATATGTCCATAATAGCTTCTGAATAATAGCTGTATAGTATTTCTCCCACGGGGTGTAGGAAAGAATGTGTTCTCTAGCGCGGTGAATTACATAGAAGGTCAGGATAGTCGGAGGTTAGCTAATTTCCCATCGCCTTGCATGTGTGTGTGTGTGTCGAGCATGAGTTGGCCTCACATGGTTTGACTCTGCCATGGAGGACCCGTTGCAGAACAGGCCAGCTGCCGACAATATTACAGTGCTTACATATCGTATGAAGAGGAGTGAGTGAGAGATTTTGGTCAGCGCTTAACATCGAGGTATTTAGCACTGGTGAGGGGTGACATGTTATCACTGCAAAAAAAATAACTCCCTAAAACGATTAGGAAGTAATTAACCTAACCCAGTATGAGCCAGTTACAATACTTCCGCCTTGTAAATAGGGGTCTATGCATACCTTTGCAGTTGTTACAATACAAGTCTGGTAACTTTAGTATACATTTGATTGTTTCATAAAAAAGCTTAGTAGTGCTACCATGGTTGTCTGGGAAACTATTCTACCATACCTACTTTCTTAGCGCTCTTAAACGCACGTGTAGAAAATTTACAAACTATTTTTAGAGTGTATAGAGCAGCACCGGAATGAAAGGGTGGGGTAAACGGGAGATCCCCGAGAAACCCCGCCGACCAGCAATATCGACCGGCACGATACCCACATGCGAAAATTAGGGGACCAACCGCACCGGAAACTGAACCAGGATCGCCTTGATGGGAGGCGCAGTGGCCCCTAACATTACAGTTGTAGCCTATATTAGATGGACGTGTACAAATCTACAGTTCGTTTAAATAAAATGAAACATAATAATACTAAATCAGTATAATGAAGTACGTCGGCCGCCCGTGTGAACGTATTTTACGCTTTCGAAGCCCAGAAGTGCGTCTTTCAACCATCATCTAGGCGTAAGTCGGTAAACTCGTCTGTATGAGACGTTCAGTGGTGATCCTGTTATTGGGTGCAGCTGTAATGATCTAGGTTTTTATGTGAAAATAGCGTTATTGCTGTTAACCTATACAGCTTTTTTTTACTGCATGCGTTAGCAAAACAAATACTGCTTAGAAATGTACATTAACTTTTAAAGAGCAATACTTCAATATAGTTTTAGTCAACTTAGTGAAGAAACATGTTTCTACTGAGATTCGTTCCTAGTGAATGAACTATTTGTATACAACGCTGTACTTTTGTAACTTTAATTCCACTTTAATTCCTGGGCTAATAATTACTATAGAGAAATGCATCACTTCGGCTAAACATTTGCTGGCAGAGATGGAAGGAAAACTGTGGTATAAGATTGTCTAGCTTTTTAACACTGAACTTCACAATCGTGCAGTTTCTAAAACACGTGCTTAGTGTTTATTTATGTTCCACCTTAAGGTGTATCATCCGTTACCATTTTGGAATTATTTAGTTTTTTGTAATTTTTAATTTTATATTCGTTTAAGTGCGGCAAGCTGCGATGGTCCGAGTGTAAAGTATTACTTGAATAAATGATTATATGTAACAATATTGTGAAATATTTTTAATAATTTTGTATGTAAACTAAAGACCAAGATTTATTCTGCGCCCGATCATAGCTAAATATATAAAAATTTCTACCTTATGCATTCCGGCAACATTTTAACACACTACATAAAAACCAATTTTATGATTAGCACTGTAACGGTTGAGACACAGCACTGATTTCCATTTTATAACTACTAGGAAATATATAAATATCGTATGAGGTAGGTACCCGAGGAACAGCGTATCAGACTTCGGATGCAGTCTTACTTCTGGGTACCCGAAGGATGGCATGAAGTGTGGTCCTGCAATGGAGAAGCGTGGAATTTTTTTTGGGAGGGGGGTGAGGAACCCCACCAAATAACGGCATCGTCCGGCACGATTCTTGCGAAAGCCGGCCTCCGTAGTGCAGTCGGTTAGGCGCCGGTATACGGTGCGAAAGGTCTTGTGTTCGAATTCTGGATCGGGCATTAATGTTGTGATGTCCCTTCACGTCACTTTATCATCGTCGGCTCTCAGGAAGGAGTGGTACGCAATTCAACGCTAAAAGCATTAATATATAACTGAAGGTGAATTGAAGCCATTTTGCGAAAATTAAACAACAGCAATCCTAGACAATAGTTTCAGCCAAGGTTTTATACTAAATTGTTTCCAGTGTTACGAACTTCTGAGGCACAATCTCTGACGCCAGAACCTCGTGCATTTAACTGCGGCGCAAGAGATCACGCGTAACGAATGAGTAATTCTGGATAAATATTTACTCATAAAGTTGGCAAATACCATTATCTAGGATTGTCATTGAGTAATTTATCCATATTAGCTTCGAAAAAAAGTGTAGAAATCAATTGATGTTTTCAGTGTTTTTTTTTATCTACCACGCTCTCTTAAGAGGGCTATGTACCGGGTGTAATTTTTCTGCGTTTAATGCGCGGAGACAGTGAAGCGATAAGGTTCAGCTTTCCACACTCGACGGTAACAACATCGCTTCTATTCGCGGCGCGCCAAACTGGCGTGCAGTGTTTTCCTGCTACTATTTTCCCTATGGGACTTAAAGCGGCGACCCTACAATATTATTAAAGGAAAGTTTGTGGTAAAGACCAACGCACGCTTCTAACGTTGAGTGTTACGAATCTGGGTGGTATTTTTCCAGTTACGGCAGTCTAAAAAGCCGTTTTTAGTCAATTTGAGGGGCCTTAAAAACATGTTTCTAATAAGCATGTTGCATTTTTAAAATGATAGAAGCATAGTTTGAACTGTGTGTTCTTTTCGTAGATAAACACATTGTGAATAAGTTAAGGAGCTTCGCATGGAATAGAAAAGGCGCGGCACACTACAACACCATTCATGCGTCAGGTGCATAAGCCTCTTAAAACCTCGCTGTAGAATGGCCGCAAAGTCCTCTCGCACCTTCATGCGAAAATCCAGGGAAAGACCTTGCCAGTAATCGAACTCGGATCGCCTTCCTGGAAGGTGGGTGCTCCAACCACTGCGCCAACTGCCAACCGTTATTGGTTTGTAAATGTCCACATGCGAAAGTAACGTTCTCAGCAGCAAAATGCAAACTATGTCTTTTACGGGAGACTGTTTATACAACGTCTTCTTTATTGGACTGGATGTGTGAATGCTCTACTATAATAGTACGGTTTCTTTAACAAAGCTGGCCTCCGTTTCGCAGTTGGTAAGCCATCGGTTTACGGTGCGAGATGTTTTGGGTTAGAATCCCGACTCGAATATGGATGTTGTGTTGTCCCTTCACATCTCTTAACCATCGGCTCTTAAGGCGCCCGCGTGGTGGCCGTGTATTTGTGTGAGTGAGGCACGGCTCCAAGGGCGATGTTGGCCGGCTTATCTGGTGCGGTATCTCCTCTACTGCAAGACATATTCAAAGCTGAAACGGAGTGCAGTGGTATTGTAGAATACTCGCCTGACTGACACTTTCATTGGTGACCCCGTCTTTTTATTGACGAAAAGTTTTAGGTAAAGTCTAATACATCTTTCTTTTGTAGTTTCACACGAATCCCGTTAGTAGTTGTTTAGGTGTTATAGTTTAAAATAACCGTTTTTAGCGATTTTGAGGAGCTCCAAAATGGTCTTTCTAATTAACGTGCTGTGTTGAAACTAACATTTCGAAATCGTTTGAAGCGATTTTTTTTTTTTTCGTAAAAGAGAGCGAGGGAATGTTAGACGATTTTATTAAAATTTTCGATTTTTATTCAAATTGTACTACCTAAATGTTCTCTTTGACAGGTACTAATGGGACAAATTCTTGGTAAATAGCTTTGCATTAATAATAATAATGGAAATTTTCATTCATTTGCTATGCAGAATCATTGCAAGAGAATTATAGGTTAACTTACAAGAATTCTCTTGCAATTACTCTTCATAACTAATTAATTAATGATTCCGTTATTATTTATGACAAGCCGTTTACCAAGAATATATCCTATACTTTGTCAAAGAGGAAATTTTGATAGTAATTTTAAATAATGATATGGCTCAGAAACTGAAAATACAATTAAATTGTCTACTTCTCCTCTGTTGCTAAGGGGAAGTAAAACCCTTTCATCTCACTTTGCCTTCTTCAGCAAGATGATGTCGACGGCCCGCACCACGCCGTATCCTCCAAGGAGCTGTGTTACCTGTTGCCCTGGCAGGCAGGGCTGTGGTAATTACCCATGGTAATGACGGACACTTGAGATAACCTCCCCCCGGCCCCTGGAGAGCGCGCGAGCCGACAGACCCGGCCAATTACTACGAAACTCACGCTAATTAACAACGCCGGGGTAGATGTTGACGTTAATTGAAAAACTTGTACAGTACCACTCTCTTATTGGTTAACACGTCTCGAATTAAGGCACTGACGCGCGACGTATTCTTCGCCGACGCACCGCCGTTGACAAATTTATGTTGACGAATTCATCCTCTTCTCGTTCTCCGCGCGGGCGGGCTGGGGATTTTGGAAAATAGGGAGGAAGGTTCGTGTCTGTCGAGAGATTGGGGGTGGGGGGAGGAACCAACAAAGATATCCGATGTCGCATCAATCATCATACCTGCGCTGCTGAGGTCCACACGCCTGTCTAGGACATGCAACGCGGGGAAAAATACGTGTTTAAGGCCATCATATTTTACATATTTCAAACTATTACTAATAACTCGATTATTTTTTAACCAAAAGCTTTGAAAATTTTTGAAAATGTGTATAATCATACGATACACAATTCTGCCAGAGTTTTTTTTTTTTTAATAATGTACCATTTGCTAGCAAAAAGTTATTTTGCTTCATTTTGGATTATTTTGACAACATAATATATGATATTTCAGGAGCAAAAATCCAAAAATTCAGTTTGGTGTATTGCAAGAGAAAAATTCAGACACAAACAATGGTACATAACTTTTAAAACTGTAATAATGAATTTTTGATATATGTGTTAATTTGCGAACAAAATGTTTTCAAAACCACTGCAAAACTAAACAGCGAGGCCTTAAGCCTACGGGTCGTCATTTATACTATTTTAGTCACTGTTTTTTTTTTTTTAATTCTGAAAGGTAACATACATTGCAAAAAAAGTTACATAGAAATGTTGGAAATTATTTTATTCTGTAGGCAAATTTTTACAAACGAAAGTTTTTCTATTTTTGGCTTGATATTGACATTAACAAAATTGAATTAGTCTATAGTTAGCCAAAATTATACTAATTTATGTTTGAAAAAATTTGACTTCATAGTAAAAACTACTTCCAACATTCCTATGTAACGGTATTATGATAACAGCTTCCTTTCAGGATTAAACATTTCTTAATCCTCTAAAACAATATAAATAGGAACCTTGACCTTAAGAGTGCGTGGTAGATATATAAACTCTGAAAACATTATTTGATTTCTATGCTTTTTTCGAAGCCAATATGGATAAAATACTCAATGACAATCCTATATAATCGTATTTGCCAACTTTATGAGCAAGTAGTTATCCATAATTACTAATTCGTTACGCGTGATCTTTTGCGCCGCAGTTAAACGCACGAGGTTCCGGCGTCAGAGATTGTGCCTCAGAATTTCATAACACTGGAAACAATTTTGTTAAAAATATTGGCTAAAACTATTGTCTAGGATTGCTATTGTTTAATTTTCGCAAATTGGCTTCAAGAAACCTGCAATTTTAGATTAATGCTTTTAGCGTTGAATTATGTACCACGCCCTCTTAAGTACCCATGTCAATAAAAATGCTGAGGTTTTTTTTCTCGATTCCCAATCTGACAGTATTTATTTCAAAATATTTCAATATGGACATAAACAATTACCTTATCTTTCATTAGAAGCAATATGTTCGAAATACTAAAGCGTAATTATAAAATAATTAACCTAATTCAAAATTTAAGATAAAAATTCTCTCCCGCCATGTAATTAAGACTAATTAACTATTAGTACCGATTTTGTCCATAAATATGCTCATACTCGTGAAGTGTAACGTTTGCGTTAAGAGACATTTCGAGTAATTAATCACCTTAATTTATTAAAACTAAAATGAATTGCTTTAACAAAAGAGGTGACGCAACCTCTTAAGGGTGATAACGTGGCAAAAACCCAGAACTTTATTTTGCACGACATAATGTTCGCTTAATAGATGTTACTTGTGACTACATTTTCCATTTGTTAAAGTTTTTATCCCTCATAGTTTTGCCATAGCGGCATGTCAAAGTCAGAATTTTCAAATTACGATAACATATTGAACTCTCACCGTGCATAAATGTTTCAATGTAATGTGTGTTTAATGTCTCTAAATGTAATATAAGCATATTTTATTAAAATTTAGGTTGATTTTGTAGTATATTCTACCTTTTTGTAATGTAAAATATAATACCTTGATAAGGAAACTGACATTTCAGCAAAACCAACCCCATGGGTACGCCCATAATGTTAACTAATTCTTTAAAGACAAAATACACAACAGTTTTAGCTAATTATTCAATTAAGGAAATTCTCATTAATGAACCAATTTGCAAAGTCTATACAATTGTATGGCTAGTAAAAAGTATACCATATAGTTAAAAATCATTTTTAACAAAACTGTGCAACTGTTTTTCGATATTTGCTCTCCTTTATTAGTAAAAAAATTATTCTCGTGAAAAAGGTCTAAATGATGGATCGCGGCAGGCCTCAATCTCGCGCGTGGAAACAACGCAAAGACCTCACACGTAGCCGGCGGTCGTTGGACAACCCTGGCCCGCTCAGCAGGTTGGTTTTACCGCGGTCCATACATGCGCCGTCGACGAAGGGCGCGGAAGATTCACCCGCGTTCTCCTTTTGTTTTTGTTACTTCCCTCCAGCCGGAGTGTCGGGCGATCACACGCCGAGCGGGTAATAATGACGGTGTGGTGGACGGCGTTTTAGACAAAAGAGCGTACTGTGGAGGGGAGGTGGGGTAGGATTGCCACGCCCCCAAAACCACCGGTCCTGCGCGGGGTCCTTCAAATCAGCGCACCGCCGCTACTATATTTCTCAATTGCCTTCGCGGCCGCCGGCTATTACGTCAATCGCGCCGCCTCCCTCCCCTGGAAACAAAATATTGATATAGTCGAGTAGTCGTTAATTTGACGCTAGGCTCCCCTCAAATTGTGAGACATTTACCTGCCCCCCCCCCTTCTCTCCCGTGCATGTTGCGATACTCGACGGGATACGTAACCGAATAATCTGTCTGTGTACCTTACTCTATCCAGTGCAAGATTGCAGCAGAAATAAACGCTGTCACAGGTGAGCTCTCGATCATTGGTTGGTTGGTTAGTTAACAGTGTCGTTGCGCCAGGAAATAGGTACTGCGCTAAATTGCCGTGTTTTAGTTAGGATAGGTGATTTAGGGCCGGTTGCACCATTGAGGTTCACACATGATCTCTAGATCAACATTGTACTAAACCAGGTTCAACTGTCTTTTACGTTGCACCATCGTGGTTCGCGCCTTGAACTTCCGTCAAAATGAACTTTACTATGAACCGCCGAGTCCGGTGGTTCAGGCAGCTGACCTTTGATCGTCAAGACAAGATGGCGACGATGTAAATAAACACTTCAAAAATTGTAAATTTGGTTATGTTAAGATTAAGATTATTCGAAACGTACATGTACGAGAAGAGACGTTTGATAGCAGTAGAAAAATATTCCACAGCTAATACGGCGGGATAAAAACTGTACTAACTGCCAAAACTTTCCCAAGCCTTTTCCTTTTCTTTCAAAAATACCGTGTCGGTACACTTGTTTTCTATAATTGAGAGTCTCTCTTCTACAAGATCAACTATCAAATAAATTAATACGTTTTTGCTCCATCATCGCCTGAAATATAAACGTAAACAGTAAACACTCAATAAATACACATCGAGTTCGAGTGTCTATGATACAATACAACCAACTTTATACTTCCTAAACTCTCACCTAAAATGAAATTAATCTGCTCTGAACTATGACGTCATTTATTTCTAGCCAGTAGAAATCGACTAGTAATGACGTCGGCGCTGTTGCCACAATGTTCAAATGTATGATCTCCAGATCATATGACGGCGGTTCAAAAAATACGACATTTCAATGGTGCAACGTTTTTACAATTGATCCTTGGATCATTTTTGAACGAAGGTCAGATGATCTCTGTGTCAAGGACGGAATGGTGCAACCGGCCCTTAATCGTTCAGTTGCGTTTTTTTTAACCCTCCGTAATATAACATCATTCTGTGCGCATGAGAAACTATACTACTTGCACGACGACGCCAACATCCATTTCCTCCACAGCGAGTCGCGATTCCGTTTCTCCACTTGTCGCCAGTCGATAGCTCGCGAGACACGCGGAGGTGGTGTGGCGGTTTGTTGCACAGCCAATGCCGTTCAAGCGCGCTAACAGGCGGAGTGACACAAGCTGCAATCTTGGAATGGATGGAGTTTTTTTTTCATACCTCGTACCACGCGATATGTTCAACTTACTGATCGTCGACTTCTTCATTTCGCTTCGGCGTGTGATTGAACCACAGCTGTTAACTATATATTTACTACACGGCGACGAACCAGCATTGAGACATTTCTTAGAATATAACTTGTATAGCATATTTAGTTACGTGTAGAAGCGAAGTAGTGTAATCATTGATAGAAATTACATTTCTCTCAATGTAATGTTTGTATATTCGAGTAGTATTTTGCGCGTTCGAGGCCTAGAAGTGCGGAAGTGATGAGGTCGTCACGCCTCATACTCTAAATATGAATCAGTGAATATTCACTGATTCATGCCGATGGATGGAGCAGTTTCAACAAATTGAAGCAGTGAGAAACTACTGCGGAAAAGGTAACTATACACCAATTCCGATAAAGAGTGTCAATATTCCACAAGTTAATTAGTGAATGTCCACAGATTTTCCAGTAATTTTTCAAGTGAAAACTGTTCTTTAAAAAAAACTGGAAAAAACGGCGAATATTCACTGATTCACTCGTGAGATGTTGGCACTCTTAAAGGAAATAAGTGAATATTCACTAATTAAACAGTGACTATTTCCACTTATTCAAATTGTAGAAACTACTCCATCCATCAGCGTGAATCAGCGAATATTCGCTTATTCAGATTAAGAGTGCACCCTAGCCTCTGGGCGCATGTCAATCGCCGACTACACTCTAAAAAATTGTTTGTAAATTTACCAGACGTGCGTATAGGAGCGCTAAGAAAGTAGGTATGGTAGAATAGTTTCCCAGATATCCGTGGTAGCACTCCTAAACCTAATCATAAAACAGGCAAATGTATACTGAAGATACCAGACTTGTATTGTAACATTTGTAAAAGTTTGCATATTTACAAGACGGAAGTATGGTAACTGTCCCATACTGCGTCTGGGATAACAACTTCCTAAACATTTGAGGAAATTTGTTTACAGTGTAGCCAACTCACCTTTACGAGATATTCAGTGATGGTCATATCGTTTTACATGCTTAAATCTTTTTAAAGTTTATACTCCAAGACGTTTACCTAAAATCATCCAATTTTCGTCATTTCCAGCAGCGCAAAAATAAATTTTAAAGATATTTTATGGACTTGAACTGGGCATGCACGGCTGTAACGTTTTTCAAATGCTGTCCCTAAAAAGGCAATACTGAGCATATTTCGAATAATCTTGTAACGGTTGAAGTTTTACATACGGTTAGGCGGCCTGGACAGACGTCCATCTAAACGTGATCATAAACTCTATAGTAACTTGGTTACATTTCCTCCACATCCCTTCTCTTCGTAACGTTTTCTTTCCAGGTAAATCTTAGCTACATAAAACTAACAGCAAGACATGCTTTGCATATTCAGTTACGTACAGAAGCACAATTTTTAACAGAATTTATATTTGTCAGAAGAAATCATCACTAGAAATTTGCTAATGCTTCCAAATTGGGCAATGTTTCCCCCACGTCGTATTTATTCAGTAGCAGATGAAAGAAACGGAATAAATACTGTCAAATTCAACCTGCAATTAAATTTTTTTTCGATTTAGGTGTTTCAATTTCCTATTCGTCTTAGCATTGATTGCATGCTAAGTCCCAAACTAAAAAGTAAAAAACAATTATGTGAAAATCACATCATCAAATTATGTAATGCAACAGTTGCAAAGAAGTTCTATGAAATATTAACAGCAAGGAATAAACATCGCGTGAGAGGCATTGTGATAACATTGTTGTAGATAAATGGAGACACGCCAGAGTGACAGGAAATGTAAGTGCCTCGTGAAAACCCAATGACCACAAAGACCGCTCATCAGAAACGAGCCCACTGGATACTTGGCGATTACAGCTATCAATGCTCCATTGCATTCTCCGTTCGATTCCCGGCCGGGGTCGGTCCCCGGATTTTCACATGTGCGAATCGTGACGGGCGATGCCACTGTTCGGCGAGTTTTCTCGGAGCTATCCCCTTTTGTCAAGGCCTTCTCGTCCAAGTGCCTCTCCATTGTATGACCCCATTTCATATCATACACCAGGGCAAGCAGATTCCTACGAGCGCCCAGTCGTAAATCTGCGTCCGAGGTACGAAACCCTATCTCTTAAGCACCCTCCTCGTACAGTATTTATTTTGCTTCTCCCGAATATAAGTTATACTGGTCTGTGACTATTATTCAGACACTATCCCCACGTGTTCGAGCAGGTTCCATAGTTGTATTTCCTCTCAAGAAGAATATTCGGAAAATTTTCAGTAGAAAGAATTTAGTTCTAAAACTGTCCTTCGTACTTGACTGTTGACTGCTTAAATAACTGCATGCAAAGAACGTGTGTAGACATTTCACGTCCTATTATTTTCAAACCCCAGTTTGCTCACGACTGATGATGGTGAACAGATGACTTTTTTCTCTGGTTTTTTTTTTTTTTTTTTTTTTTTTTTTTTTTTTTTTTTTTTTTTTTTTTTTTTTTTTTTTTTTTTTTTTTTTTTTTTTTTTTTTTTTTTTTTTTTGGGATTGCACGATCTGGTGCAAAACATAATGGGCAACGGTACACGGCCATCTTTAATTTCACGTTCTAACTGTTATTCTACTACAACAACTTTACATTGTTGGATAATAATGTTGCGTGCCATGTTCCTGGAGGCCAGTGGTCGGCGGCTGTTTCGTAACACCTTGAGGGCTGGCCGATGACTCAAAGCCCGGGTGGCTCATAGTGGGAAAACCGCCGACACTACGTCATAGATACCTGTCCCAACTGCGCCTTAACCCTTCGAGGGCTGCCGACGTGACTGCCAGCACATCCGAAACATGA
>PNEQ01068791.1:77132-96994 GCA_003012365.1 Medauroidea extradentata | reverse complement strand
TAGTCATTCAAAGGTGAAGTATTCTATTATGATCTGAAGATGTGGTAAAGAAACTTCATTGTTTCACGGTTCATTTGACTGGCCAACCAAGGTTGTGGATTGTTTGGTTATGGTAGTCATTCAAAGTTGAAGTATTCTATTATGATCATCCTATAGTTAGAGAAGATACATTTTCTGTGAAATAGGCTATAACTGTCCCTGTTTAGCCTCTATGTAGGACGAGCAGTCGCGTTCGACAGATAACATTTTCTGTTGTATAGGCTCTTAACTTTCCTGTTTCACCTCTACGCAGAGCCAACAGACGAGTTAGAGGGAAACTATTTTCTGTGGAATAGTCAGTAATTTTTCCCGTTTCGATCTGAAACTGTAAGCGGTTATCTATTTGTAAATTTTTAAGCCTAATCCAGTTCGGTGATCTAAAGCCACGTCGCATAAAATAATGTGAATACTAACAGCTCATCCAAACAAAAAACAACAGTTTAATGACAAATGTTTATAAAAATATCTGTGTGGCATTTTACATGACTATCAAAGTTTCGAGAATATACAATTAGGCTCGGTTTCTGTCGCCATATTGAATTTTAATATTTTTCGCTTTTTTTAATTCTAAGAAGAATAATGTTAAATATTCGATTATACCTTAAATTCTATTTACATTTCGCTGTAGTACAGACCTTGTGATTTAGTTGTTAACATATAACTACGCCGCAATTTGTGTGGCCAATTTTTTTATATTCATAATTTGTCTGACAAATTGCGACCTGACTATACGTCACTAGCTCTATTGTCATTCTTGTATTGTAGCTCAAGGTAAATAGAATTTGCGGTATAGTCGCCGATTTAACATATTTCTTATCAGAATTACAATAAGCGAAAAATAACCGAATTCAATATGGCGACGGAAACCGAGCCTTAAGGAAATCCACTACTTGACATTAGTAACCTGGAGGCGAAAGTACATTTTATCTCGAGTATATGTAAATATGCAACAGTGACCAGTACATAGAAAAAACATTTATTTAAACCTTATCTCTAATCACTGGATATATACATAAGTTATTTCACGCAAACTGCTCATAAAGAACTCGTTAGCAATGAAGTCGGCCCTGAACAGCGCGGGTAGCGAAATAATTAACTGAATGATATTCATGCATTTAGTATTCAGTGATTAAATGGCGTGCATATTTTCATATTTTGGTTCAGTCCGCACATCGCAACAGTAGGAAATCGGATACGAAAATTTAATTGTAAAAGGTGAAGGTTTAGGTCTGGAAATTAAATTGTTCTGTGTTCGCAAGAAGCAACACTATATATTTCTCTTCTTAGACTACCAATTTTCAAACATGGAACAGATAACTCGTCCCTTAAATTTATGACGAAAATATTTTACCTTCCATTAAGATGGTGCTTTTCAGAGCATTCTTCGGCGTAACTTTACCACCAGCGTTAGTTCGGTAAGATTGATTTAAGCTCTTTCCGTTTCCACGTAACTTTTAGACTTACTCTTTTTGAAGTAGAAGGGAAATTTTATTTAAACCTACAAACTTTTACTGCTGGTAAATAACAAAGAAAAACTAATTGTTTGAAACATTCAACATAATAATTTTGAAAGCAGCGTTTCTCTTGAAACTTGGAAGCTGAACTTTAATTGTTTATTTATATTACAGAAAGTGTTCAAGATTAAACACTCTCAGAGGGGGTACTATAAAAATTATTTCTGAAGCACTTATTTTCGTAGTGTTAATAGCATTATGCACTTACATTTTTCGTTAATATTACTATTCAAAATATGACATTTTTTTGGGTTTCAGTACTAGTTTAAGAGGAAATACGGCAACATAAATGAGTGATTCCGTGCAAGTCTTGATGCCAAACTGTTTACAAGATGGCGTGTTACTAAATTATCATAAATGTGTGTAATAACAATGATATACACATGCGATGTAGGCATTTAATTTTTTTTAAATCCTCCCTTAATTTAATTGTTGTGTCGTTGTGTGTCACAAGGGTTACAAATTCTGTGTTAACGTCTAAGCCAGTGTCCGTATTTTGTTAATAAATTAGACACTGTGCCGCTGCATCTATGAAACATTGAGTGTTTAATATGCTGTTTATCTACCCTGCAATTTAACAAGTTGTTCACTCCAAAATACGACTTCAGTGAAACGATTTTGTATCTTATAGCGCAGGATTCTGTGGATGCATTCTTCGACTGTGAGGATGTGTGGAACTATATTGTCAAGTTAAGACCTCCCTGTCACCATATTAGATTTGTGTGTCTTTAATCTATACCTCAACTTATCATAGAGTCAAAATTTTTCTGATATTTTAGAACAGTTTCCAATTTCCCGTTAAAATGCATAGAATTTTACAAGAATTTCCCTTAAAATTTTTGCTTTTTATGGTTAAAGTCATAGAGTTCTCACAAATATTTGTAACATCCACTCCACTCTGCTTAGGTACTGGCCATATATTTATATAATCTTCAATAATATTACTCCCTTGACCCCTTAAGAACCTGTCCCCATCTTGCTTTGTTAGCAACATATTGTCATGTTCCCCAACTGGCCTTGGTGAAAAGGGGAGGTGGTTTACCATCTTGAAATATAGCACCTATTTACGACTTATACTGTTATTAATTTTAGGCACTCTTAACATTTCAACTAAAACATTTTTGTAAAAAATGTAAACTGCTTATACGACTCACTGGAGACTCACTGACGAAGGTTCGTAATTGATCCAAAGATCATTTCGACAAGCGTTGCACAAATGTAAGTTGCATATATTTAATCTGTCGTCATGAGAACTGCAGTTCGACGAAATGTTACATCTGACAACACTGTACGGCAGAATAGTGTTTAATGCCTATTGGTCAGAACAATTGTGACATCATTACTTATTGAGAGTTACTACATACAGACTCGGAAATTATGAGTTGTTAGGTTGGCTGGCATTATTGCTGTTGAGTATGTAAATGTGAATTGTGTGTTTGTTGATAGAATTTGAACGCTTTGTGTTAAGGCAAAGAAAATTTAAAGAGAAGTAATTTAGTAGAAGAAAAACTTAACATTTTCAAAAAAAACTATGGTGTACACATCATACAAAAGGAACTGGTGTGGGATGAGTTATATTCTGCTTTTAATGCTGTCAACGATGTGAGGAGAACAGCGAAACAGTAACTGTACGTTTTGACGAACGAAACCTTAGTAAAATTTTTCTTTAACTGATAACCTAACTGCCAACAATTCACATAAGTGTGTAACACAATGTTTGTAGGAAATTATTTGTTAAGTTAACTTCTAATATACGATGCAAAGTTCTTTTATACTCAATACCTATGCTGACGTACTTAAATTATCTTTAAACCAATTCACGTACATTTCTAAACTACAACAAATATGACTACCATAAACTTGGCGATGCAATGATCGTGGATCATTTATTGAACAAGAAACATCGACGGTTCAACATCACGTTCAGTATGACTTGTATCAAGTGCTAATCTCGTTTCGTTCTCACTCAGTGTACAACCTGTGGATAAACCAGTAAATTATCTTACACCAATTCATGACTTCCTTTCCGCAACCGGGCATTAGCCAAGTTTTATAATTTTTAAAAACAATTTAAATAGTGTAATATGTATATTCAGACCACATTTTTCAAATAGCTAATTTTTTTAAACATATAAATGATTTCAGATTTTCTTTGGAAGTTATTCTAAATAATTGATAATTATTGAGACTAGCCTGACCAGATTTTACAGTTAATTTAATAATTTGCTTAATATTTTGATATGTATTTAATTTTAAATATGTATGTTAATGTTTAGTTTGGTAACTGTAGTATGATGATATTAATCCACGGTCTAACAGGAAGAGGTCTTGACACTGCCTATGCTCTCCAGCAAGAGAATGTGACCCCTTCATGTCGCCGAGCGCTAGTAGTAATTTGGTGGAAGATTTGTCTTGTTTACATCTCGCGTTTTAACATGTTTGCAATTATTTACATCAAATAATGTTAATAAGGTAAGCTGATATAGTATATACATGTTCCATGTCCATAAATGCATTGGCATGTGTGGAACTGTTTATAGAAATAGTCTGAAGAAATATATTGTGTATTATTGTTTTAGTGAACACATTCGAACAAAAACGATATTTCGTGCCCTACAAAATTTTAGAATCGTTGCAATGTGCATCTACATGTAAAAGATTGAAAAATTAAATTTTATTGTTGTAGAAAAATGTGTTCCAATACAAAATTACGTTCCCAATTTTTTTCTTCGATATAAACCTCGCAATTCCGGTAACAACTTCACATTTTAAGCTAAGCCAAATACAAAAACAAGACAAATCTTCCACCAAATTACTACTAGCGCTCGGCGACAAGAAGGGAGTCACATTTTATTCCTCAGTGTCAAGACCTCTACCTTCATAGACCGTGTATTAATCCAAGGAATATAGTTTTGTTTTGTGCGGGAGGTGTGATCTCCGAGGGCATAGACAGTATGATGAATTGCGGACTAGAGGGGTCCGGGACATTGTCTAAAGAGATAACGTGTCGACGAAACGTCGATGGAGGACGTGTGGTGTGAGATTAGAACCGTACCAGAGGGATTTTAATCATCTCTACAGGAGTAGAGAGACGATGATCCTGGTGGTATCCCGGGACTTCTGGACGTCGTCACAGTGGAGCATACTTCAGTTACGAAGAAGAAGTTATTCCGGTACTGTTCAGTCCAATATTATCTCGCACACCTCCATGTTTCCGACTTCAGATTTAAATTATGTTTACGAACAGTTACAGTAATTTCTCAATTTCTCGTGTTAAATGTAATGCCCTGAGATATATTATTATTTGATTCAAGAGACTTTGAATGCCCTACAGAAGATTATAGTACCGCACAAACTAAGTATAGTAACTTTAAAATATGCTGGTGTGCGAAATATAATACATTTGATTCTCTGTAGTTGTATCGTAAGACTTACAAATTGTAGTTAACTTATCCAACTTTCCAGGATCCATATTATTATTATTTACATACCGTAAAACGGGTTGAGTTTGTGCCAAGTGGGGTGAGATTGTGACAATCTTATTGTATATGTTTGTTTACATATAGTAAAAAAAAGGTAAGTGCATAGGTATAGTTCTGAAGAATACATCAAGTTTGAAAAAAGAACACAAGAATAAAAAATTATATACTATTATTTTATGTAGAATTATGTTGGCACAATCTCACCCCAACGTGGCATAATCTCACCCCGTTTTACGGTACCTATTTTTTTCATGTTAAATACTTGTTTCCAACATCCATTATTCTTATTTATTTTTGTCGCCCAAAAGCTCGATCAAGTTAAATAACTAAGTTATAATTGCGACTTGTTTTTCACGGTAGTTAATAAATCTGTTTTTTATGTGGTTACTTCATTATTTATTTGTCGCCAGTCTTGGATCAGTCAAATATTTCATTTGATATTAACTCCCGAAAATATTAGTATCCTGAAGTTTAGCAAGATCAAATATTCTGTGGTATTTTGGATATCTGAGACGTACTTTAGCAAACACAATGCTCAAGGGCGAAAGGTCAAGGGCAGATATTAGCATTGTGGATGCCGCATAGACATAAAGTAAGTCTGAAACGAATAGCATAACACTGAAGAACCTTAGTGACACAATTATTGTATTTTGAGGTTATTTTAGGCAGGTTATCGTTACAGATATTAGTGATTGTAAGCAGCACGTTGTCACACAACACATTCACGTCAAAATATTTCACAATAGCTAGTTATTTTTTAAAAATATTATTTCTAATACGCTTTATCAGTTCTGTTACCTGGGAGTCACTCCTGAGTTCGAATCCTCTGAGCGCAATATAAAAACCTGGTGACCACATCTGACTTGCAGTACATATTTCACCTGCCTAGTATCATGCTTTTTGTTTTTTCATGTTGGTTTCTATAATCACATAATCATCATTGATTTCTCCCTCTCTCCGCTCACCCCTCTTCCATCCTTGTACACCAGTCGAATTCCCTTGTTTTCACTGATGCTGTTACTTTTTACAAATTTATAATTACCCTTACCGTTAAATGACTGGTCATTACTAGCGCTGCTCAACTATAATAAAATTATATCTAAATATATACAAATTCTTCCTCCTTCACATTTCACTCCCTCAAGTAACACCAAGCCATCTCTATGTGCGATATTCACAACCTACGTCTCGAATGAAGGTAGCCATATCTAATTAAATAAGCGCTTATTAAAATTCTTTAATTTTGCATGCCATTCCTACGTTTTATAAGGCAACCATGGTATGTGGAGTAATATGTAAAATATTTTATTTTTCGTTTGTTTGTAATAATTAAAATATCTGTTCTAGGTCATACACAAGGTAAAAAATCCTAAGTACGACACAATGAACGTAGCCAATTTGGTTGCGACTATAGACGAACTAGTATGTAACAAGACTTGTTGTAGTTGACAGGATGCAGGTGGCAGCATCTATTTACAGTTCATGTTGGCTGTCGCTACTTGCAGGCGTGTCTCGAAGGCAACTTTCAAGTACAAACACGACGAGCATATTTGCTTGAACTGGTTCATGTTCGGCAGATATATTGCTTACTTCCTGACAAACTGAACATTTTGTGATTTCCTTGGCGTTTTCTTTTCTCGCAACCGGAAATTTCGGTACGCGTTTTCCAAACATATATTTGTTAACGTTCTATTCACGTAATATTATAGAATTATTTACAAAGCTAAAATTTAACTTAACTCTTGCGTTTTTCATGCTGGCTTGCATAGTGTAATATGTGTGTAGTGATATTTTACACCTAAAACCAAACTAACCTCAGGCTGCCATTTTTTTTCCAGAATCGAAGCTTGTTGAACATAAATCACGAATGACTGTTTGAGCTTTCGGGCATACAAAACACGTTTTTCCGGCCTTATTCGTAATAAATTTAAAAAAATCAACTGTTGCTTATTAGACTAATCAATGAAAGTTCCAAACAGGGTTGTATGCGGAAATTTAAGGAAGATAATAATTTCAACACACTATACTAAAACTCCTGTGACTTACGATAACTGACAAAAAATGGGAAGGGAGAAGAATGTCATGTTTTTCGGTTTTCCACAATTATCTCGTAAATTGTGAGACATAGCTTGAAATACGTTACACACAAAATTCGAGAACGATGAATTTCTTACAAGAATGTACTTTTTTTTTTTTCGTAACTGTTTATGAACTGTGTGCTCGTCAGTGATAGCGACTGAAAAAGCGCTCCATGGATTTAATTTACTTTGGATTTTACTGTGTTTGACATTCACTTTGTATAAATGCATTCGGATAATAAATTGGAGCTATTTAAATATATGTTTAAGTTGTAAATATATCAATATTAATTGATTAACTGATCAAAAATAAGAACAATAGTTGACAGCTTTGTGGAAATTTCTAAACAAATTACACAAAATCAAGGGTTGTAATTTGTTGTGATTACCGGTTATTCATGTCTACAGAATGAATTAAAAAACCGGGAATATACGGAGAGTGTTCCTATGGATCACTAGGTAGCTTAGCACGGACATTTCTAGATACATGTCACGGAACTTAACATGACAATAGATAAAGGACGAAATCATACGAAAGCGATTGATATAAGTTCAATGTACATGCTTGAGTAACCGTCGTAAATATAAGTGTGATAGCTTAGGTATTGTTCCATGATGGACAGAAAATACAGAACATTTGTCGTCGTAGATGAAGTTTTCCAGAAAATAATGTCGGCTTGTCGAACTGCGCGTGGCTCAGTCCACGAAGTACTTAGAAACGGCGACTTCGAATGCCGCCGAAGTTATCCGATGATTGACATAATAATCTCTTTTGTACTCGCTTCATTTCTTCTTATCCCGCTCTCGTATGAGTACAATTCCAACATTGTGAGAAATTAAATCAGCTTCGTATCTCTTTTTTACAATGTTAATTACTACATCAATTTAGTCGTCTTGCATGCTGACGTGTTTCACTAAGATAAAATAAGAGTATCGTTAGTCGCACTAGTGTTCTCACCCGGACCCTGTGTGTCTTTGCCAGAAAATGGCAAAATTTAAATTCCCGAAAATACGTTTTTTTGCTCGTGTCTGGAAAACCACTGAATATTGTTTTGTCTAATCGTTGTGTCGTATTTTCGTTTTTCATATATTTTACTTGTTTGTCTTTTTGCCAAAGCAGGCCCTTTTTTCTGAATTTCAGCTTTGGTGGTGCCTGGTTTTCATAAAAATTTTCCTTCCTTAATTTTTATTATTTGGCTGTCCTTGTATTTGACCCAATTCCATTTATGGCACATTATGTTGGTTATGTGTGTATCATGTTGACCAATGCATACTCTGCTCATTTATGTTTTCCTATTCTCTCTAGTTTCCTTTGACAGTCATCTGCATCTCAATGTAATGTCCAAAAAAAAAAAAAACTACATCAAATCGTGCACTCCCATTGCACAACTATTTCAAATAGCAAATATTAACTCAAATAGCTAATAGACTATAAAGTATTCCAGTTTCTGCGTCACTAATAATGTTTTTTTTTTTTTTTTTTTTGAGAAATTCTGAGAAATTTAAATTTAAAAATTTGCGAGTCAGTTACTGTTAGAACAATATGCAAACATATTTTAAGTTAACTTTTCAGTTTCTTGAAACCTTCTGGTAATCTATTTCATAAGCTTGGGAAAAAAAAGGTTCACAATTAAAAGGTAATAAACTATGGTGTTAGCTGACATGAGTCTTTCTTACAGTTACTTCAGTGGGAGTAAAATTTGAATATTATTGACCCAGTAAAATTTTAAAATAGCTCGCATTCCTTCAACACTGTCTAGCCACCACATAAAATCCAGCGCTCTACTGATTATCCGTATGATAATTTCCTTAAAATATACAAAAACCGTGATGTTAATAAAGTTGCTGTCGTCTTCTCAAACCGCAAATCATCAAACGCTAAAGTTGCGAAAGAAGGGAAGACGTGTTTCTAGGAATGTTGTTGCGCGACCACTAAGGAACCAACCTTGAACCTGTATATGTACCAAATTGTTTGATAAGAGTCCTATACGTCTGGCACTTGAACACTGTTGTAGCACGTTATATGAAAATTTTTTTAAAGAAATACTATGAAGGTTATGTTCGATATATCTATCTACGAAAATAAAACGCATTTAAAACAATGTTGAACAATTTTGGTTTTCTAGATATCGTGCTTAGAAAAATAGTTACCTAGAAAACCTCAAAATTAATAAAAACAATTAAAGATTGTTGTCACGTAAAAAATAAGAACGCCAATCGTAAAACGAAAATATAGAAGCAAGCGCTGGACTTTACTGCGCGCTTACCGTGTCACCGCTTAGAGTCCCATTAGAAAAAACCAACGTCTTAAACACTGTGCGTCGTTTTTATACCCCGAGCACAAAGGCGATACGGTTGTTAACGAACGATCCAGTCTAGTTCTTTAACATCTGTCCGTGTTAGTACCTCAGATGCGGCATCTAGCGTCTCCTGTACAGGGCTCCTAAGTCCGCAGCGAAAGTCAAACCGGACATCGCATCCCTCCCACCGACAGAGGCGACAGCCAAACAGCTCTCATTCAGAAATTGCCACCACATCCTGGAGTGGTTGCGATACGAGCTGTCCCCTATAACAACTTTGGCGGGTACGTACGCGAAACGACCATCTCGCTTCTGTGTAAACAGAATTACATTTCCCCCATCCGTAACCCAAAACATATATTTTAAATATTATTTTCTGTCGGCGCATTAATAACTGTGGGAGCAGCAAATATGGGTGCAAAAAAAAAATCCCTAAAATGTTCCAATGTTTAACAAAATGTCAAGGAAACGAGGATGGTCATACGAAGACCACCAACCACAGTCGTAGGAGAACTGGACAATGAAGTGAAAAATAATTTCAACGTAAAAGACGATAAGGAGTACAAACCACAAACTGGACCCTTTACGAAAAATAATTATGAAGTTTATCCATAGTTTTATTCATTACGTAGTATGCATTATAAATGTTATTCATATTATTTATATTTTTTTCTAATAATTTAGTTTCTTACTAACAATGTCCATATGAACTTTCATACTTTATGTGACTGTCTGTAATTCACTGTGTAAAATTTGTTTTACATTGTCTTGAATTGTTATGCATTATATTAATACAATTTTATTTTGGTATTAGGTGCATGTAACAGTACGCATTGCTCGATTTTGTGTAAATATATATGAAAATGTTCACAATATTTCCTGATATTGCCCTTGCTTTTGATTGGTTAGCGATAAATATTGAAGTATTTACTATTTGAAAGAGCATTCAACTATCTGAAACTTATTTTCCGAAGTCATTTATCCCAAATGAACGTAAAAGAAGATATAAGATAAAGTTAATAAAATTCGTTAAGTTCCCTTTTCAGTTAACAATATTGACAAGTGTATAACATTTAAACTATTACGAATACGAAAAAAAAAAAAATAGGAACACGCTTGTAAGAAATTCATCGTTCTTCAATTAGATGTGTAACATATTTCAAGTCACGTCACACAATTTAAGAGATAGGCGAAAATACTAAGATCGTAACACCTTTCCCCCCTCCCTTTTTATTTACTTTGATCGTAGATCCCAGGACAAAACCAAGCCCTGAAGTCAATTCTTTTCGTCTTTTCATTCCCTCACACAACCCCCCATAGTTGGCTGGATTATATTGAGAACTATCTATGAATGTCAATACGATTTTGACGTTGGCATCGCCAAAAAATGCACAATTTTAATCAATTTGGCTCGCAAGAGGGGCAAATACTGGGCAAAATGTCATTAGAAATATATATGAAATTGGAATAGCGGTTACGTAGTAACATACAGTCAACAAAAAACATGTTTGCATACTTCTTTGTAGCCAAAGGACCAGATTCTGTGACACATAGAGGGCGTGTAGTAAAGTGTTATTATGTGCTTAAAGTAGCATTTAAATGTTTTCAGAGTAGTGTATGTATTCATCGATATTTTTTTTTCTAAATAAATATGTATTTAGGTATTTCAAGCCAATGACATGAAAAATTATTCCTTTAGTATGTGAACGGAATACACTACTATGTAGGAAGTTACTACGCAGTACTTCGTTTGGAATTTATAAAGTCAAGACCAATGGTTAAACAATCTGCACCAATGTTTCTAGAACACTTTCCTCACATACCTTCAAAAAAGTTGTCCTCCCGATTTATTTGTCGGTTACTGCGTAATCTAAGGTCAACGAAAGTGTACAATACAAGTAAAACTTCACAACCCGAATTAAAATGAAAGTTATTTACTGTTTAAATCAAGGTAATAAAAATTGCTATCAAAACATTTTAAAATACAAAATTGTGTGTTATGTACTTATTTTTAAACGCCAACGTATGTGTAATGCATAGGCTTGCAGGTCTACAATTGGAAATTCAATCATGGGGTTAGAGTTATTTGCCTTCTTGGCAGCTTCTGGACACAGAGTAGTTCCACGGAATATTACTCCGAGGGTATTAAATATGTTCTTTCATAACCATTTCCGGTTGTTTCGTGTGCTTCCAGGGTACGCTTACCACAGCGAACGAAATGAACAGCCCAAAGAAATGCTTTATACATTTACTAAGAGTTTAAGAGTGCGTGGCAGATAAATAAACGCTGAAAACATCAATTAATTTCTACGCTTTTTCGAAGCCAATATGAATAAAATACTCAATGACAATCCTAGAAAATTGTATTTGTCAACATTATGAGTAAATATTTATCCAGAACTACTAATTCGTTACGCGTGATCTCTTGCGCCACAGTTAAATTCACGAGGTTCCGGCGTCAGAAATTGTGTCTCAGAAGTTCGTAACACTGGAAACATTTTTGTTTGAAACGTTGGCTAAAACTATTGTCTAGGATTGCTATTGTTTAATTTTCGCAAATTGGCTTCAAGAAACCTACAGTTATAGATTAATGCTTTTAGTGTTAAATTATGTACCACGCCTTCTTAAGGAAACGCTTGAGCCAAAATAGAAAGTTTAGCTTAAATAGTTTGCATTTAAATGGAGCCTTCTACAGTGCGAGGAGAAACGCCAGTACTCTCTACCACTGCGACGGGTCAACCTCAAAAGGAATATTTGAAAATCAACGATGACCACTAAAGACTGCAAACATCCTTAGTATCAAGATACTGGCAAAACATTTTACGTTAGTATTTTACAATACTGTTTTTGCAAAGCAGTCAAAACATATTTCTCAGCAATTTTTTTTTTGTTTCATCATATTTACAACGATGTCAAATCATAAGAAAGAAGAAAAAAATTACATTATTTCAGATGTCTGTTTTGAAGTTTGAACAGATGTGACACCACGGGTGCATGAACGTTTATATAGGCGGTTCACTTTAAAGTGAGCGCTTCCCAACAAATAATAATAATAAAATATTAAGGATATGGAAGTAAAGATTTGAGAGTTATGAAATGCTTACACTAGTTTTTAGTTACGCAGAAGTTTTCGTACTTAAACTAGTATAGATGGAGGCAAAATGGCTCTTTGGAAATTGTAAGCTGTGCTCAGTTGATCCTGAAAAGCCTATATTTGACTACATGCATCCTGACGTACAGCTTCTCGCCGCGCGGTAACAAACCACTCATGTTAATAGACGCCTTAAGTACTGGTTCCTCAGTCACCAAACAAAAATGGCGGTCAAAGTAATCCACCTTACTTTCGGAAAGAAAATCAAGTCGCTAAGTCAGACTCATGAGTTATTTCCTCGTACCTGCATTTAAGCACATGGCTTACAATACATTAATACAGCACAATTTTCATAAAACTAGGCCATTTAGCAAAGTGTGACAAAATTACAATAATCTTTTCCGTCAAATCGTTTTAAATAATTTATCTTAAGAGAAGGTTGAAGTAAACATTTCTTATAAGTACAAACACAATTATATGGTTTAAGTTCGAAATCCATTAACATATGAAGGTATCGCACCCAAGAACGAATAACTTTAAAAGAATTTAAAATATGTTTCATCATGACAAGCATGCTATTTACAATATCCTTGGTAGAGTAACTCAACTAATTACCCTCGCTGCCAACGAAGTATTTCAGCCTGTCACTGAGGACGACGGCCACTGACATTAATTGAACTGTCAGATTCTGATGGTGTGTATCAGCCAGGCCAGTTTTCCATTAGACGGAGAGAACCTTATTTATGGTCCTGATAAATTTAAGACTTGATTAGTTTCTCCGAAGCTGTAGGCATTAGTAAAAATACCTCTATTTCCATTTCAAAAGTATGAGAGCTGTTTAACTATGCTCTCTAATTTTAGGTTGTTGAGGTAAACATGGTAAAAACATGACAATGCTATACTGTTAAACATGTCAGACTCAGTTCCGTTGCCAACAAAAATTTTACTAAAAAAAAAATAAATAAAAATAAAGTTACTCGCATATGGTTATCCCGCCTAGCGGTGTGCAATGCGTTGGCAGGCAGAATACTTATTCGTAAACAAGTGTGCAATGTATTATTGGGAATAGCTTTCAAAGAACGTTTTATTTGTGTTTACCATTTTCAAGTGTACTGTATTTAAAGTCTTTTTTTTTCTCGTGTCCGAAAATGTAAAACGCGGGTTTTGTGCATTAGTTTTTAACTATGAAAAACTTGCAACAGAATCTTAAAAATGATCAAGGCGAGTACAATACACCCTTAGCTTTAGTATTACATCATTTATACTATAACGGTCACCGCCGAATGTATCTTAGAGGCAATCTATTGAGGGAAAGATTGTACACCTTTCAGTCATACAGACTGGATTGTGGCATGAATATATAAAATATACTACGAACCAATACTAGACAGCTTGTGAAATTCTACGAGAACACTGATTAGGTTTCCACCGGAAGCCAACATATAACAACATATTTTATGTATTTAAGAGTTTCGCTGCTAACATAACTATGTGGAGGCATTTTTTTTTCGCCGAAGGCCAGTTTTCTTTGCGAGAACCGAAAATAAATTACTGAAACCAGAACAGCAGTTGACTATACCAAACATGTAAGAAAGAGAACATTTGAGTTAGCAGTCAATATTTCCACCACATGCTGCCAGGTTATTATTCGAACATTTCTCATTGTTTTTAGTGTAGAGCTGTATGGTATTGTTCACAATGTTATTTCCGTTTATATCATTAGTGTTCCGCACTTTTAGTCACGAACGCAATAGTTAATTTCACCTGCCCTGATAGACACATGTATGTCTTGATCGAGTAAATTAGCATAATTGTTTTTGACAAAAGCGACTGTGTAACGTAAAAAATTCAATATTAATTATTTTCGTTTCCTTACTTCTGTCATACAAAAATCAGTTTCAGTTAGGTTAAATACATTAACAAACTTTTGCTCATAAAATCATTATATCATGACTCATACAGCAATCCATTTATCAAAGAAACTTGACTCTGTAATAAGTCAAGTGTTTTAAGGTGGATACTATATTTGCTTTTGGCATCTCATCCTAGTTTGTATGCTACTACCAATGTTATTTAAACTAGTGTGTGTACTACAGTTAATAAGAATTATACTAAGACATTTAGGATTAACTTTAAAGGAGCTCTAAATATGGACTATGAAAGTGATTATTTAAGGCTTGCTTAGTCTAATATCAGTGAGAAACATTTGAAGTTTAACGCAATGATAAAAATTTATAGAATAAATTGTTTTGACTTAAGCATATGTATAACTATACGTACAACAAGAATTTATTGCTGTGCAGAATTCGAACACGATTAGTATAAAATATATATAAATTTTCAGACTCATGAATAATACATTTAATGAAAATTCAGTTACCCTTCTGATAGTACAATATTTGGCAGAAGGCACTCATTGCTTGCAGCTGTAAACTTAATTTTAACACGGAGGCTGTTAATATCTGGCACCTGGTGATTACATTCAAATAACGGTTAAAATTAATATTCCTGTAATGTCAGGCCACACGTACCAGTCCTCTACAGTTATTACTAACTTCGAATTTAAAACGTTCATTTGTTACTGAATACTAAGGAAACAATATGCTAATGTTTAAGATCTTTATTGGCTTAGAAAACGTTAAATAATAATTAGCACTTCAGCCTGATATTTTTACGGTATCTGCTGAGGTCAGTGAGTAAAAAAAAAAGCGTTCTGCTGGTGCAGTGCCATCAATACGGCTGACACATTTGCACATTAAATAAATTATAAATTGGAAGGGACAAAACGCCTCCTGTAAAAATACCATCGCAGAATGGATACACGTGTGTTATCGGTGCTATCATGTAATAGAAGACAGCCCGACTTGTTTGTATTAGCCAGCGCCACGCTTTCTATTTATTCTCTATTGCAGGTCACACTACCACCTGACTTCAATCCTCCTGACGAAATACGTGCTTCAGTTGATACCGAAAATAAATGTAAAGCACTAAGTATCACAACATGACTGAAAAAATATATTAATAGAAAATTTTATTATCGTAAAATAGTTTGTAATTTTATCGAAGCAGACACAATACCTTAAAATTACAGTACTATACAGTTTATACTCCTTTTTTAATGGTACTTTAATATTAAGTCTAGACACTAGTAATTCTAATTGTATACCTTACGGTTTTTATTGTTCGCAACGAACACTACTTTAAATGCTCAAACAACTGGGTTTTTCTCTGACAGGCACGTCATTTCAAAAACCTACGTTAAAGTATTGCCAACTGTGGTGAATTTGACTACTGGGACAACGATGACATAACAATTAAAAATAACAATAATAATAATATATTTAATGCATACTGTATTACGAAGCTAATCTTATAAAAAACAGGTCATTCGTTTGATGTTGCTATAAGGAATAAGTTTAATTACATTAACATAAGATAGTAATTTTCGTAATTGTCCTGTTCAAATAACCCCAGTAGAGAGTAACCACAAATTAAATTATATTCCACCTGTACCTCACCATTGCGCCTCTCAATAACAAGTAAACACATAAAATCTTAGCGTTTTTACATTGTTTCTTCACCGCCAAGATCAAACCTTTGGGATATCAATTGGATGTCAAGATTTCCTGTCATTTCAAGGTACGTCGTTATAATTTACTTTCTTTGATACACTAAATCAATTAAATTAAAATAGTTCTGTACAAATTTACTGTTCTTTCAGGTTCATTAGATTGTCATGTTTTAAGCTTTGTTGTTTTATAAGGATTACAAAAGTCTTACATAGAGTTAAGAATGTCATATAACAGAATATAAAAGACATTGTCACAGTACATCGAACTTTTAATCCGTTATGCAATAAAGTATGAAAACCAACGTTATTGTTGTAACACATCACTCCTTACATATTAAATATATGGAAAATTAATTTTAATTCCACAGACTAAAGCTGAAAGCAGAATTATTTCAGGAGGAGAAACTATTTGCGGGAGCGAATATTTTGACTACACGGTGTATGTAATGTTTGCATATTTGACGGAAGGCAACAAAACAGAATACTGCATTCTGAGAGGTCGACTTTAGTTTCTGGCGAGGGAAGTGTTGCCTATCGCTCGGTAATCCAGCCAACGCCGGCAGATTGCCACATCGCTAAACCTACTTCCCTCCAGACCACAACGACGTCGGCTTAACTTCGAGTTGGGATCCGCAGACCAACGATCGACGCCACAATTTTTCTACAGGAACTAACTTTCCTGGCGAGGGTGAAAGCTAAAGAGAACACTGAATGGTTAGTTAGGGATGGCATTCAAGCCCATTATTCAAGCCTTTCGAAAAGAAGATACTCTACGATAACCATGGCTCACTCATCTTAGAGTTATACTTGTGGTAACATGTCCATCAGAAACAAGAAGTACTCTTTAACCAAATGGTTAGTGAAACACAAATATTGTGTGTACTGATATGTATACGTATTTACATACAGCGCGTTCATGCAAATGTATTTCTCTTTAACATTTTGTAATACCGACTTATTAAAAACAAACCCTATTATCTACCAATGATAGTAATGGAAAACTGAAACCACGAATTGCAATGCTCATTAACATGCATTTATTTTTTCAATACAGCAAATTTACCCCGTGTGTTCCAACTTTATAGGCTCTTTTTATATTGTTTTCTGTAGGAGAAAACAGCCACCGCTTCTTTTTAAGGTGTATGTTATCTATAAAAAATTTAGCATAAAACACCCTGATAGTTAAGTAAAACAAATTACTCGTAAAAAGGATATTGCTTCATAAGTGTAGGTAACAAATACGTAGAATATAATTTAATACACTCTTACTTCAAAGGGAAACCTAATTAAGTGATACAACGTAACTCAAGCTCACGAAGTGATATTAATCGTGTCGAGAAAATCCGTGGCTAAATGAACTACTTAAATATGTACAATGTCTTAGCTAAATATCAATGGCGTTTTAATACAGTATCAAAAGTTATAATTCCCAAATTTGCCTTTTCTAATTACATACATTTAATGGAAATAAATATACATAATGAAGTTATATGCAGACTGCATACAAGGGTAGAGTTGGACAAGAGTTGGCGCCAAAGTTTTGACTTGACCATATGACTGCCACTTCCACACTGGCAGGTCTGGTGATTGTACTGGCCAAGGTTTAAAGCCCGATGAAGATAACGGACCGGGCAGCTCAACTGTCACGAGAGTTGGCAAAATAAGCACTAGGTTTTTTCAGTAATGTATTTCCGTGTATCTTTATTCAATCTAACGTCTAATGATCCTCAAGCAAACGTCAGAAGACAACCGAAATATTAGGCTGTGTCTCCCAGTATCATGGATCCACATTGTTGCATGTTGTGTCTCTGAGTGCCAGGCGGTTGGATAGAAGCTGTGTCGAAACACCTTGCGGAATAACCCATGACTCACAAGTCGGGCGACTACGTGATGGGAATCCCGCCGAAACTACGTTGTAGAGACCAGTTCCAACTGCGATTTTACCTTACGGGGCCGGCCTACGAGACTCAGGTCACGTCCGAAGCATGATTCTAAATATATTTTAAATCCCTGTAATCCAGTGAATCTCAGGAGTTTGGCCCGAGTATAAAATCCCCGAATTAACCGATTTGAGAGAGTTCGCTATTGGTCGTGCTAGGGGAAGGTGATACGTTTGTGAAGAAAGACTGGTGAAGGCATCTTGGTAACGTAAGAGTCTACTATGAGGTTACAGGCTCATACCTTCGGAGTAGTATTGGGCGAAACAAGAGGACTGCTGCTGCGGGTTGGCGGACAACAAGGAAGTACCCGATGGGAGTCGAACCGAAGTCCTCAAGATTGAAGAGATTGGGGCACTCGGGGTCCTGCGCAGCACATGGTGAGCCTTCACCACTTCGGACTGATAAGGTTGTACGTTGTCGCTATTTGATAGACTGTTGATTGTATACATGACATACATGACTGAATTTTTATTGTGATTTGTAGTGTTTAATTAATTTATTGTAGACATTTCTTGTGCTCTAATTGTCCAAGTTAACTAACGTGTCTGTGACGCAGTAGTAATTGTGTTGTGAAAGTTATAGTTGATTTGTGTTTTGTGTAATTTTTGTAAACTATGTGAGCTAGTAAATCAATAACTTAATTCTACTCTTTTATTTCTAATCATAAGACCTCCATCCCAAAAAGCTCAGAGAATTGCCCACATTTAAGTTTTTGCTAAACTTGTAACAATATTATGTTAATTTATAGCACTGTTGATTTTAATGTGGAACGTGTCGTTTACATGGACGTGCCTGCACAAGAAATCTGAATTTATTTATCTCGGAGGCAGAACATCCTCTCGTCACTGAACACAGCGTTCCTACACAACCGTTCCAAAAATCCGCTTCGTGAAATGAACAACCATGTGTCGTAGGATGAAAGGACGTATGAAAGTATAATGGTACCTCATTAAAACCAATTTAAATGTTTCTAGATTTTTGCAGTTTGTAATAATGAAGTTAGTATTAGTACGTGCTTACAAATAAATTATGTAAATATATTTTCAGGAAGTTTAGCACCAAAATATAAACCTTCATACTGCCACGATTGTTTCTTTTTATCGTTGAACTTATTTTAACGTTGATTTGTGTATTAGGGAACTATTATTTGCGTATTAAATTTAGTATTTAATTTCTTATTTTTAAAGAAAAAATCACACTTTGTATTAATGAGAACTTCGTATTAACAAGATTTGTATTAACTAGGTTCAACTGTTGTCTGAATATGTAGCCTACACCTGTGATTGTATCCAAGCTTGGTGCGAATGTTTTCATACTGTCCAAGTTGAAAAAAATTTCTGTTAAAAGACCACTTAGTACTTAGTGTTTTCTGTTGACACTGAGTTACTATGATACACCAATGACTCGTTTCACCTAAGTTCTTGTAATCTACTTCTAGGCGCAATAATTGTTCTTGAATCAAGTGCGCAATTATTGGTACCACTCGGCTTCCTAATCGAGTGGCACTGCGCAGTGGAAATTTATTAGTTTTGTAGTCCATAGGTTTGATTTATAACTACGCCATTGACTACGATTCTGGTTTATCGTGGTTTTCCTTAATTTCTCAGGATTAGTTATCCGAAGGGTTAGACATTGTAGGCAATGGCTGTCCTATGACTAGAGACATGAACTTTTCGCGAAAAGAATTTTGCCCCACTTTGTTCCAGTGCCTTATGTGCACGTCTGCAGTTCTGCTTCATAGATATTGGCAGCGTGCCTTTGAACTGTGACGTTTCTCATTTGACTGTACCAATCACAATAAGGTTACTGTAACACCACACGTCTGTGATTTGCGTGTAAAACCCCAC
>PNEQ01068791.1:34910-77032 GCA_003012365.1 Medauroidea extradentata | reverse complement strand
CTTATACCACACTTTCAAAGACAGTGCTACCAAATGATAGAGAATGGTAGTGGCCTCCTCACATGTAGTGAGTGAATATTATTGTTTATTTATAATAATATAATGTGTGGACCAAAGGTCGAGCTGTTAACTGTAAGACATTTCTTTAATTATGTAATTATAATAGTAAATTATAATATAAGGAAGTTCTTTAGAATATGGGTATAAAGGATGATAAAAATATGAATGTAGGTATTATCCAAAATTCGGTACACAAATAGTGTGAAAACATTAATATTCTACAAGGTGTAAATAACTATAGGAATGGAGACTGTAATCAAAACTCTATAAGTGTTCTGCACTATGCAATATTTAATCATAGTAGTATATTGTTTGACAATTAGTTATGAAAGTCCACCTACGTCAGTGCAGACCTCGTGATCGACGAAGCCCGTCACGTGACTATTTATAGGGAATTGTGTGCGGCAGTGCTTGAGACCAAGCCTTGTTAGGAAATGAGGACTAATTTGACCCGTATCTCCTCCAGAGTGGAGGAGTAGTCGTGTGATTAGTAAGACCCGAGAGCCAACTTGGAGTGTAGTATAAAGACAGACACACCCGGACTGCAATGAAGAATAGACGTGCAGTTGGTCAGTGGGCAAACAGTTAAGGACAAGGTGCTTGTAATCGTTATTTATATATTCGTTATTTACGTAAATGTAAAATGTAGAAGTTTTCGATAATAACCACAGCTATTGAGCGACGTACGTGTGGTCATTTTAAAGACTTAACTTGGTGAACCCCGCCTCAACACGCCTCTCTAGTTGGAATACAGCAGACTAATACCGAACAGCTCCCTGCTAATGGCAAAGAGAAGTGTATGAAAGTTAACCTTGCTACATAAGATGAAGTAGTTGAATAAATTGATTTTATTACTTTTCTGAAAACACGAAATGTTCAAGCTTACATGTTTTTCGTACTTCCGTTTTGTTTTCGTCATTTATTTTCGTTTGTGGCAGCGAATGTTAGTTTGTCAAGAAAGGAATGCTTTTCCTCCAAATTGTAATGTTGGCTGAGAAAATCTTAAATGAACAAAATACAGTATGCTGCTATGTATTGACGTGATGTGGAAACACAATAAACGTTCTCGCAAAACGTCGCAAGCTATCCGATATTAGTATATAATATACAAGTTGATCCGACATTTGTTTCGATGCCCATTAAAATTTTGCTTCCGCGTTCTGCCACTCCGTTTCGAAGCTCCCTCCCATTTTTGGGTAATCCTTTATGCCCTTATATTCCATTATTCTCCCCCCCCCCCTTCAAAAATGTTTGCTAGTAACCTTTGCGGACGCTCTCATTACTCACCAATATATATATATATTTTTTTCACTAAATTGTAAAATTTCATGAACACTCCATTCTAACCCTCTACTACGTTCTTATGTCGCTCTTTTTCCAATATATGAGTTTTGTTGACAGAAACCTTTGCGGTTGCTCGTACAACTCACCAACGTTTCATTGCAATCGGATGCATTATTTATGAAAAAATATAAGACGAACATACATTCAATTTTATATAGTATAAGATTTGATTGAAGCATCATTAATGCCGCTGTCGACGAAACGCTCAGTATGTTTTTTCAGACCTACCTCGGGCGATTAAAATTGATATCCGTTGAAGGATTCATGAACTGTAGCTTAGAGAAGTTGACCTCTTTTTACACGTTTCAAAACACACGGTCGTATGAATCTTGATAAATATGAGAAAAACCTTTTTTTATAAAAACAAGACCACTTTGGAGACACAAATCTTTTCGCTTTTGTCGTTTCAAGCCAGAAAAAGATACAATCAAGGCCCAATGTCTTGATTATTTCATCATAAAGGTTTCATTATTGTTTCGTTTTATTTGAAATGTATGGTTATCAAAATTGTATGGTGTGAAACAAAACTATTATTGAATTCTGATATATTAATTAGCGATGTATTGTAATATCAAGTATTAAAATTTTAAATGTCTATATATCTTCTGTTCTACACATTTTACACTGCAACGAACTTTAAAATTTATGATGGAGTTGATTTACTTAATATTTTAATAGTTTCCAAATATTCGGTTATTTACATTACGCTATTAATAAAATTGTAATGTAGCGATCGAATGTTATATTTTTGTCATGAATACAGACTCACTTTACAAGATTTATCACCGTCGATTTTTATGAATATGGACATTTTAGTGTGTATAATTGGTATTATGAGACAATGTGCCCAGCGGAAATTTCCATTCGCCAGAGAGGAGACATGCTGGTCAGTGATTGGCCGGACTGTCCTCTTGTTTGTCTGTTTTCCGGGTAGGGAGGAGAGTCTAGGTGCTTTTTACAGATGAGAATGCATTATTTACATCACTATGTTAAGGCCATTGGTCGTAATTTAAGCTAATTTAATAAGTCTTATTTTTTAAATATTTAAGGGGAGCAGATTTCGCGCAACCGTTATATATAAATGTTTGAAATAGTTTGTACTATGTAGCATATTTTTTTTTTTTTTTTTTTCAAAACATAAGGTGTTGTATTTCTGGTAAATCATTCACTTTTAAGAAAATTTAATCAAATCGATAACCAGCAAACATTATATAAACTTACTTTTAAAAATGTTAGGTTTTATAGTACAATCAATTTACAACATTTCTATGTAACTTTTTTGAGACAACTTCTCCCTTTCAGGATTTTAAAAATTAATCTCCAAAAAACCGCATAAATAGGAACCCTTTGCCTTAAAATCAGCTTCGTTTCTCTGCTTAAGCATTCGGACGACAGTAAATGTTAATATAGGCAAGAATTTTGTTGATATTTGCGTTTATTTTTCACCTAGGATAAAGCAACCTGTTTGCAAGTCTCTGCTAATTTTGAAGCAATGGGAGAACCGTTTATTGTATTTTACCTCAAAATGTATTTACGATTATTTTACGGGTATAGACGTGAACGGTTAATTTCATCCTCACCTTACTGGAAGTATGGCTTAAGTTCAGAAATTATCCGTCCTTTTTCGCATGTAAAATTTAATGGCAGCGCATTTGGTCATTTTCTCGTCACTTATCTTACACCAGGTGGACGGAGTTGTGCGACAACAGACCAACTAACAATGTCAATGCAAGTGAGATTTCGGCTCCATATGTTTTTTTACGGATTGATATAACGCCAAAAATTCAAGAACACGTTACATGAATGTTGTTGTTATATATGAGCTTACGTTGTGGTTTGCATATTTTATAAAATCGACTTGAATGGTCAATATATCGGTAACATATTTTTGTTGGTTGGTCTGTTGTTGTATAACTCCATCCAATGTTTCAGTTAATTTTAAAATTAACCCATGTACCATTTTTCTTTAAGATTTGTATGCACAAAATATGTTCCTTGAATCCTGTATTACTTTAATTCCACCTTGATTTATAGTTTCTGATTTCAGTAGTAAACTTGGTAAATATTGCTACTGATCACCTAACGGCCTAACTACTGATTCTAGAGGTATAGTTTGCTTATGATAAAAGTTACGTTATATTAGGTCAGGTAAGGGTACCTAAACTAATCATACGTAATCTAACCTAACTTAACCTAACCTAAACTAACCTAACCTCAAGAAGATATTCTTCATATTTACCAATGGTATTTAAAGTTACGCTATACCGCGTAAAGCCAGAGACATGTTAAAAAGAGGTTTGTATGTTACAATAAATTTAAGCGTTTTATTGTAATCATTGTAATCATGTACTGAGTGTTATATAGTGTTTAAATTAAACGGCCCATAGCCGTATGTCTTGTAAACCACTGCGCATTTAGGAAAATATAATTTTTCTAGAATAATAAAGAGGTATTTACATGTTGATCTAGAATGTGTGTATTTGGGTATTCTCGGGCCCACCTTTACGATGGAAACAACATTACTCGAGTGTCGTTCGTAGTAAGGGCAACAGAGAAAAATATGTATTGAAATAGGTGTCAGTTTAGTTACCATAATTACACTGAAAGAAAAGTATTGATGTAGGTATCATACTTGTGTTAAAATAGGGACAACAGTTCAGCCAGGTTGCCGTTACTATCTACATTGTTCTTAAAACAATCTGTTATGTAGAAGTGACAACATGTTCTGTGCTCATCCTACAGAACAGATTGTTACTTCTACAGTACAGATTGTTGTTGGAACAGTCTATATAGCACCCACAACCAAATCGGGCTGTTGTCCCTATTTTGACAGAAGTACGGTATCTACAACAATACTTTTCTTTCATTGTAAAAAGAAATCCGTGGCAGTTTTTAAAATATTTCACCAAATTGAAAGTTGGGATTTAAGAAAAATGTATAGATATTTATCTGAAGGTTATTTTCACACTAAGACCCGGGAACTATTGTGTAGGCTAGACGCAAGCTATACCTCAATATAGGAGCATAATGAAATGCTTGTGGTCCGCCATGGTTCAAGGCTGATCTTCATATCGCACGCAGCTAGGCGGGTCAGAATTACAGGTTTATTGGATGCAAAGAGGAGAGGAGATACAGGTTGTAAATCCAGCTTCCAACAGAGCGAACTGTAGTCGCGTAATTAAACAAGTTTGGGATGTGCCAGCTGCATCAGAATACACGTCCCCTCTTCTCACATACCTCATATGTTCGGCGTATTATTACTCTGCCCTCATTGGCTGTGGCTTGGAATTTCATCGGATCATTTTCAGTGACCCACATATATCACTCAGCTTCAGCAAATGGAAGTAACTATTGCAGAAATACAGATTAAAACACTATATGACTACGACTGCAATTAAGTAATTATCTATATTTACAATAATAGTCACAATCTCTAGGTGAAAGTTCACCGTTTACCAACGATTTAATGTCTTTCTTAACTTAATAATATGGCAAGTTGAAATGTTTATAGCCTACTTGCTTTAAAAATATGAAAATACGAGTGCCGGTATACTTGTATAAGTGTGCGTCTATACGTCTGTATTTAATAGTTAACATGCCTAAGTATAACATTAATTTCTTTACACTATTAATTCGTTGTAATGGTACACAAGTTTAAAAAAAATTAAGACCGTATACGACATGTGTTGTGAAAAATGGTTAGCTTGGGGCAATTAATCTCAAGTATAAAAAAATCAGAAAAATTTATCAATTTTTAATTTAATTATAAATGTTATGCCTAGTTATTTAAATAATGTACTCAGATATTGTAAAAAAAAGAGTTACGTAAATGCTTTCCTTACTTATGTAACTTAGAATATGTTTACTCTGATTCCAATAAAAAAATTACTTTGAGTATAGTAAAGTTAGTAAATTTTACAATTCTACCACCCAGTAATTATAAGGAAATACTTGTTTCACTCTTTCGAGAACGGGGTTTTGTAACAACATGTGAGACAGTACTAACCCCTATATTTTGTTTGAACAGTGCTAATTGAGAAGAATTGAACATTTGTAATCATAACTAACTAATATTTTTATTTGTAAGTATTACTCATAATGAGAGTTATAGGTCATTCAGGATTAAGTGAGCACTAAATATTTAACCTTAGAGAAATATTACTAGACGTTACTGCGTATAATTCAACATTAAATATAGTTGCCTTATTGCTTGTATGGTTTGCAGCAAAAATAAGTACCGTAATTCATTGTGTTTTCATATTTAAATACAACAATACAGAAACAAAACCAATCAAAATCGATGTAATTGCATATTATATAATTAATAAACTTTTTTACTAATTGTATGAACTCATACTGACTACACAATTTACCTTATACGCGCAAACATTAAGTGATGTGTCCAGAGAGGTTAAACTTGTCCCTTCGTTAGCCGTTACGCGCACGTAAAGCTACGACTTGTCTGAAAATAGAACTTTAGCGGGACTTTTTTGAGTGCTCACTTATCCCGAACCACGTATATCAAACATGTACCTCTATGAAACAGAGTTGGGATAAATTCAAGATAATGTCTACTGCAAACAGTAAAAAAAAAAAAAAAATCAGTTTCTGAGTGCGATACTACCTGAAATAATGGTAGGCTTTCTACAAAGATAATTTTTAGCTTGTCTTAGTGCTGTTTTCCTGTGTGTTTTGTTGACATAATACAAAAAAAAAAAAAAAGTAAATATTTTGAGACAATCTTAGCTATGGTCTGGCACTGAGTCTTCTTCTTCTTCTTCTTCTTCTTCTTCTTCTTCTTCTTCTTCTTCTTCTTCAAGTTTTCTGTTTCTAATAGTCGCTTGAATCATTCAAACATAAAGCTGCAAAGTAAGTGCTGCTACCAGACCTGCCTGACATATTGGTCAAACTTTTCATTCTTATTTCGTAATCAATTAATACCCCGAATTCGCCTAACATTTTGACTGAATCAGCTCTCAATTTTCTTTGTATAATAATACAATTCATTGATTCTTTCAATTCCGGATAGTGGGTTTTGTTTGATAACGAAATTAATGAAAACAAGTTTAGCTAGGCTGCATTTATTCACACTCGTTCAGTAGTGTTTAACTCAACTGAAAAGGTTACAGTGTCAAAACCTAATTTACTAAATTATGATCATCGTTTAGTATGTGATTTTACTTAGCCGCATACCAAACACGTTGACCCGATCTTTCTGCAACGACCATAAAATATAATTTACGTTATGTTTTATTTACCTTTCATTCTAGGAACTTTTGTTTGGATTTACGAATGTACCGTTTCCTGTCGCAAAGGAAGGCAAACAAAGTATTGTCTGAGGAACGAGAGTAAACATTTGTAGTTATTTGCTTGTGTCACTGACTGGAAGCACCACCTGTTGTGGTTTGTTCTAAGCCTCTTCCTCCATCACTTAGATACGTTGTATTAACAGATAAATAAAAGCAGTTTTATAAAGCTGCGCTAAGGAACGCGTAAATTTAATAAATACACTGGGTGGCCGAGTATCTGCTACGACAAAATAGAATCTGTTAGTATAAATACGTATATGTGTAAGGAATGTAGGACATATATTACCATTACAATCTACTCGGTTCCGTTAACAGCAATGACATTGTAAACAAAACCAGGACCAGTGACTGAAGACAACAGGCAGAGGGAGGGAATCGGCCAAAACCTGTAATATTTACCTGAAGTAATTTGAGAAAACACCCTGTCGAATGTGAGTTCGGTAAGTTACCACAGTGCTGCATTACTATGTGCTGCAAAAAGAGCTTGTATAAGATTAGAAAAAATTGTATGCAGCAAGCTAACACAAGTGCTGCTGCACTGGTTTAATGTTCGGTCCATATACAAAAATTAAGTAAACCAATTGTGTAACGTAGTCAGACGTATGCGTCAATATTAGCATCGATACGACGGGAAAAAATGTAACCAATTATGTAAATTCGCTACAGATCCGACCATACGTACTCAGTTTAAAAACAACATAACTGGATTTATCCGACATTCCATCTGGTCGTACAGTATGGCGAGAACGGGTAGCACACGAATGTATGGATGCAGGTAAGTGTCATCTTGCCGTAAACTGGTTGCCGAGTACTCAGTCGCAGAATATAGGGCAGTGCACTCTTGTACCCTCGGTGACCTTTGTACCACCTCTAGTAACGAGCTACGACCTTGTTGAAAGTATAGATACCATCACCTTAAGGTGGTCGTCTACCCGTGCCATTGAACGGCGTCCAAAGCCACGGTCAACCGGCGTTTATTCAAATACTGCTCAATGTCCGTGAATGCTATCTGATTAAAAAATACTATTCAAGAACTGTTACACGCAGATATACCTATTTAAAATCTACAGAAATACTTATGACGTATTTTCTCCGTGTCGAAAATGGCTAACATGGGTATTTTTCAGGTTCTTTTAAATACTAAAATATTGGTTCGTGATCAGAGTTAAGGTAAATACGTGCACAATAAATATTTACCATCAATATAATGTCATAAAATTACAGTGTTATCACTGATAGTTTCACATATGTAAACATATTTTGCGAGCAGACTGCACGTCATTTAAGTGTGATGTGCCTAGAGGCTACAGTTAGGTATGACACGTGTGCTACGTCGTCCTTATAGCTTCCGCATTTCTATCAACGAACGCGCAAAGTGAGTTAACCCATAGGTGGCCACCATGACGCTAAAGAAAGAGAGTGGGGGATGAGATATATGACAGTTTACTTTTCACTCTACTCAATATCAATCCATATTTTCTCACGATTTGATACATACATATATATATATATATATATATATATATATATATATATATATATATTACCTTTAAGTGATTCAGAAAAGTCCAACCACGTAGTTAAATAACCCTTTTATGACGTTTTGCATTCAACAGTACCTTAAAAAAACGTTTAAATGCACTTAAAACGGGAGCATTTACTGTAGTAAATGTTGTTATCTTAGACAAGTAGATCGAACTTTACGATATTATCATAAAGTTATTTCAGAAATATTTAACAATTAGTGAGTGAGAAACAACATCTGTTATATTATCAGTAGTACGTTTGCAATACATTTTTACTCTGCCGAAATAAATACGGTGAATTTAATTTCACCTGTAGATAAAAACGGCAAGTGTTAAAGAAATGCTTCGTTTTCTATGTTTGAGTAAATTGGAGGGAAGTGCTCTCTCACGAGTAATGATACTCCTGAATTTATTTTAATATGTTGTGTGATTAATATTAGGTAACGTGATTAAATTCGGAATCATAATTACATATTCTTCATTTCATGCTTCCAATTTCAGCGTCAAATTTAAAGGCAATGTATTATGAATACCGTTATCGTATGATTACATATAACTACCGAACTGTGGTTCTTTGTGCATCTCGTTCATATAACAAAGCAAAAATAACGTTAAATATTATGTGAAAGAAGTACTGGGCTGTATAAATATAACAAAAAAAATGCTCGAAGGCAGTTATTCTAGTATTGTTCTCTGTCTGTTTAAAGGTCCTAAAACTTCGTTTAAAAAATGTTATTCAAGTTTTTTTTAGTAAGAAAGTGGAAGCATTATCGCTGGAAACCACTCGCACATCCATTACTGTAATAGCAGCCGTTTTAATTGCCACCGGTTTTCCATGGCTAATTTCTAACGTATTCCGGGGCTCGAGAGATTCATCGAGTCATTAACGAATACATTACGAACGTAAAATTAACGTTCACAGCTAATGGGGCTGTAGCTTTTAAAGTTAAATAAGTTTATAAACAGTTAATTTTTGTTTATAATTTTTCTTTTCGTATATGTACAGTGTAAAAATACTAGCGGAATGGGAAACCGATGTTGAGAATTGAAGTGCAAAATAAATTACATAAATACATTATATTAAATAAGAGCCACTAAATCAAAAGTAGTGATTTTTAAAGGCAAACAGCCATTTAGAGCATAGATGGAGCTAAGCGGAAGTATAATTAAATCACTTAATGGTTTTAGCAATTAATGATATTCGATTCTGTACTACACGATTGAATATTCATAATAAATGGGTGAGCCAAATTTCAGAAAATTTGTCGCACCATAGGACATAAAAAAAAAAACAAATACGGTAATAATACTTGAGCATTTTACAGGTTATCTCAGAGGAAAGGGCAATATTCTGGGAGATGATAGTACTGGTCATTGTGATCAAAAATGTTCATATAAACCTAGGGTCAATATGGAACGGTTGTCGAGATAGCCCCATTTGAATGTAAACATTGATAAACTCTTAAATTACTGTTCTTATTTTTTTTATAATTATTTTCCATGTATTACATTAACATGTTAATTGTAATATATATTGTATAACACACTTACCTTATTTTTATCATAGCTATAATAACAATATTACAATATCCAACAATGCCATTTTCGGTCCAGTGCCAATGCTTTCATAATAAGTTTTCAAAGATTCAACCCTCGAACTCAATGAATTTGTCAAATCGCATGTTACTGTAGACACAAATTTTCAAGAACGATTCTCAATAATGTGTGGTGTGGTACGTTTAATGGCCGGCTGATAGGTACCATTGTTTTCGACTTTCACATCAATGGGGCAAAGTACAAGCAATTTTTGCAGTACGTTACCTGAACTACTCGATGACGTTCCTTTGACTACACACGTCTTAAGTACCTCCAGCATGATCTAGACCTTCCTCATTTTTGGCATTAGGAACGTGATCATTTCTATTTCCATTTCCTAATCGGTGGATTGGCCATGGTAGAGCTATTCCTTGACCACCAAAGTCTCCCCACCTCAACCTCTTAGATTATTATTTATGAGGTTGGGCGAAGTGTGAAGTCTACTGAAGTAAAGTTACTACACGAGAAAAACTGCTCACTCGCATAATGGATATTTTTCACTGTCATACGGGAAAGTGAAGATGATCATCGACGGGCAACACGTCATCTTCAGCGAGTTGATATGTTTATTGAGATCGATGGTGAGATCTTTTGAGACTTTTTTGTGAAAGCATTGGCACTGGACCAAAAATGGCGTTACATGAAATGAAATGGTTGTGTATTGTAATTTTGCTGACATAACTGTGGAAAAATAAGATTAGTAATTATGTGTTACAATTTTACTTGTAACTGAAGCAAGGAACATAACTGCAAGTAAAACAATGACGGTTATTTTAGAGCTTATCAATGTTTATATTCAAAATGGGGCTGTATAGACCCCAGGTCAATATTATTTTTTTGATCACAATGATCACTACTTTCACCTCCCAGAATATTGCCCTATCCTCCCGGGACATCCTGTTCAAAGTATTAGCAGTCCCACGCCTAACGTAAACGCCGGAGAGATGGACACATAAAAGTGCAAATAAAATACAAATTAAGTCTTAATGATGAAAATCCTAAGCATAAATTTGGAATATATCTTAAAAGATCACATCCATAGTGTGACATACGGGTACAAATGAAAATTCACAATCGTTACAAATGGATTTGAAATCAAATAAAACTAACATAAAGGCAGAATGGATTAAACAAATTTAATAAACAAGTACAACCGTTTATATTATATACTAGCTGGCCCTGCGAACTCTGTTCCGCCTTAGAGGCAATAAGTAAGCAGATTTTGGATTAAGTATTTTAATGGTTCTTTATTTTTCATGTATTTTGGTGCATAGGTTGCACTCTTCATTTATTTTATTATCAGGCGCAAGAACAAACAACGCAGATGGTCTTCCTACCCGTGAACATGATTTGTCGGGAAAGATTCGATCGTCTTGGTCGCGGAATTGTCAATGATGAGGTACGTCAATTTCGCGGATTCATCTGGCAGCAGCCTAGACTTGTCAGTCATATACACCCACTGGCCACAATCGATTATCTATTGGCTTATAACCGTACAAGCAGAAGCGAGCGGTAGTACTTCGCATTATTTCCTTATTTACTACTGGCTTGCAGTAGTCAAACGCATTTCGTAACAGTCGCCAGCAAGTCACAGACATGACAATGAAGCATACATAATTGGCGTTCAACCTGACCTGGAATGTATCTGCGAAATTTACGTACCTCTAATGATGATTCAAAGAGAATACAAATTACTAATTATTACTGCTTATTTATTTCTGACAAAATTTATAATTATCAAATTATCAAACATACTTATCCATAGACAAAATTATGTTTAGCTGTCATTTGCGTTTTGTTATTCCACGTCATATGCGTTTCTGTTATACTACATTTTATAGTGACTTGTATTATCTTTGACGTCACACGGGAACGCGGTCGAACGGGATAAAAAGTATCCTATTTACTTCTCCTGGTACTAAGCTACCTCCCCACCAATTTTCAGCCAAATCAGTTCAGCCTTTCTTGAGTTATAAATAGTGTAACTAACACGACTTTCTTTTATATATATGTATATATATATACATATATATAAATATATATATATATGTATATATATATATATATACATATATATATATATATATAAAAGAAAGTCGTGTTAGTTACACTATTTATAACTCAAGAACGGCTGAACTGATTTGGCTGTTTGTTCAGACACGTTTCTCATTTGACTGCACCAATCAAAATAAGATTATTGTGAGTCTGTACGTCTATAATTTGTCAAGGCAAGTGAGAGTAAAATCATCCAACCACAGACGATGTAGCAGAGCTGCAGGTGTGCACATGACGCATCGAAACCGAATGTTGCAAAAATCTTTTCGCCATAAAATCGCGGCTCTATATATAGATATACAGTATAATAACTTTGAAATAGCAACCTCACGATAGGAAGACAGTCATCAAGGTGGAACAGACTCTTTATTCTACCATTGAAAGAAGAAATAGAAATACGCGTATATTTACTTTTCAGTTTTCAATTTCAGTGCAACCTGTGTCTTAATTCTGCCAATTTAATACTTTTTACTTTACAAACCTCACAGAGACATCGCATAGTAATTGGCTAAACCAGAACTTATTGTTTTACGTTACACATTTATACAAAGGTGCAGTTAACATGACAGTGCCTTAGAGAATGTTGTGGATGAAGAACCAACATTGTATGTCTCAAAATATTTTTAAACACGTTGGTAACATTCATTTTATCCAATTCTTAACATTAACTTTGTGAATGGCTGTGATTCGTACTTACCATTAGTTTATCAATTATAGCTAGAGACCTGAAAAATTCGCGTTTTCGTTTGAGTACGATCTATAATTCCATCAACTGCAAGTTTGCGTCACTTCTTCAATTGGCCTTTACTTATTTGACACTTACTTGAAGTCTCTGAGCCAATTATATAAATGTAACTAATACAGACCTATATCACTTTAACAGCAAGCAGCTAATAAGCATCTGCTGTCCGCTTCAGTTCACAGGTATTCTTGCAGGCTAGCCTATAGTTCAGTGAACCAGCGACATTTTCCGGTCTCTAATTATAGCGAAACATTACTCCAAAGGTTTTTCTCCTACAACAGGTCTCTGGAATTATTGCTCAGCAGAAATGAATCTATACGTGGTTTTGACTCACAAACCCTAAATAATGTTTTCATAAGCACATTCACATGTAATTTACTCGAGACAAAGTTCAACTTGCATATACAGAATGTTTCTTAAATATAAATAAATAACATTAGGATATTTGTGTTTTAAATGTTTCAGTTGGTTTCCACCTATCCCTTTTCATATGATGGGTATCATTAGGGCCCGGTAGTTTTCGCGAAAAGATTTTCGCCCTACTTTGTTTCAGTGTCTTACGTGCACACCTGCAGTTCAACTTCATGGCTATTGACAGAGTGTTTTTGTGCAGAGTCGTTATTCATTTGACTGTGCCAATCAGTACACTGATAACTGCCACACATCACGTCTGTGATTTGCAGGTTTAACCTCCACACGCTGGCTGTTACGGCATCCAATCACTGACCACATAGCAGAGATGCAGGTGCGCACCTAAGGCACTGAAACAAAGTGCTGCAAAATTCTTTTCGCGAAAATTACCGGGCTCTAGTTATCATCCAAACACAATTTTTTTTTCAGGACGTCATGCAAGAAGTCCGGTGTTTTTCACCTAGGACACGCAGCATACAGCGTAGGCAATAGTGCGTGCATGTGTATTTTGTTATGTTCCTTGAATTCTTGATGGTGTACATTCAACGTTGCCTATAGGTTTCTAACTCACGATATCATATATTAATAATTTGTTTCTGGAGCTCTATCGCTCTAACTTCATTTGTGATTTGAAAGAAAACTACTGTATGATTCCTAGACTGTTGCAACAAGAGGACCTTTTTTGGTAGACAGAAAACGTTACTCAATAAACCATCTTAGATGTTCGAAAATCCTGACGGTAAAAAAAGTTGTATGCAATTAGAGGTTAGCCACCCCTGCTATTTTCATAAGGGTGGAAGGTACCAGCATTTGCTATTGGTTAGCATTAATCAATGCTGAAAATATTGTATTTTTATGTCGATTAATTTCCGATATTTTGGAAAAATATTGTTTTAAACTTCGATGTTTAGAGGCCGATTACTCCCTTAATATTGTGTTTAGGTGAAAAGTGCAATACATGTTTTTTCATATTTTTTTTGTGAGGAACACGAGTGCGGAGTTTGTCCCACTATTTAATAAACAGCTTGTATATTATTAACTCCGTTTAAAATTCATAGTGTAAAAAACAATGCGACCGAGCATAGAAATTCATTTAACTGTGATTAAAAAAAGGACTACTCACATAGAACCCGCAAGCAAATCTCAGGATTTGGCCGAAATCGAATGAAACACAGATATGTAGTAATAAAATGAAACTACTTATACTGAAAATAAACAACACTCGATTTTCTTGCAGATACTGGAAAAAATAATTAGTAAGTTATTACACCAGGCAGTCAATGTTTTTCTGTTTATGCTCGTAGTCGTACAAAATAAACAGAGCATTCATAATAAAACTCTATTTATTCAAAGTTAATAATAAGTAAACTTAGGGGGAAGATGCCAGGTAGGGAAGGCGTTAGTCATATAGGCTTTTTTTACGTTTCATTGTATTATTTATTACATATGTTTAAGAAACTTAAAGCTTATTGCTGACATACATAAATATCCAACGAAAAAATTATCCTATCGTAATATATTTAGCACATCTATTCGAATATTATGACATTAAAATTCCGCAATTGTTTCATATGTCTTAAAAGTCACATTTTATGTTTAATACATAAATTACTATGTTGCGGACATCCTCCATTAAACTTCAAATGACACTTAATATTATGGAATATCAGTGCTGACGTAATTTGTTCTGCAATTGCAGCGTATAAGAATGATGCTTTCATTCTATTATCAGTATTCTATTTCATGTAATTACGTTTACATACTTCATAATTTGGTAGAATCCAAGGTACCGCTGTTGCTACAGATTTATATTAAGACGACGTTGCTTCCATTTAGAATGCAAACATTGCCACGAATGTATGAGCCTGTTCTTCGGAAAGAACCGTTTATGAAATTGATTTCATGTAACCGTACCTTTATTTTCATTGAAGAGTGCTGTATAGGGTCTATGTATGCTTTTATGTTTGTATGGTATTACACGTATTCTATAATGTGAATTCAGGTTACTTTAAATTTAAATATACAAACAAAGATCAATTTATAATATAAACGAAAACAGTAAATAAAGCCAGTTTGTTTTAAATTTCACTTTTTGAAAAACTTTACGTCAAACGTGTTAATTATCTTAAATGTATACGTAACCTCGTATTCATTTAAAGAGTTATACTGCAGAATTAAACTTCTTCCATCAATCGGAACAATAGCTAAGAAAATTTGTCTTTTAGAAAAAAGTGATATAATGTTAGATTTAATTTATGTTATTGAGTACCAAATAAATAATATTTTTTTATAAATTTGCGTTTCTGAACAGCATCACACTTCGTCAGGTAAATACAAACCAAAATCATAAATCTAGCATAAAGTGTAAAATAACGTACATAGTAGTAACCAAATTTAAAATAACGTTAACTATCATTTTAATTATTAACTTTTTTAGTCTCTGCGGCACTCCCAAAATCACATGAAATGTTGTAACTTCGTCAAACTTTATTAATACGAAAAATATGTTAGTTTAACATAGTACCAAATATGCATAAAATATTTTAATAAATATATATACTGAAAAATTTTTTAGGCAAGGAAATCATATTTTACACCAAAACAAAAATCAGGAGGATAGGATGTGATGCCGTTTATGTAAAGTGATACACGTGTTTCTGTTTACCACAACTCCATAGTTATGGGAGTCAGAAACCATTTGCCTGGAATAGATTTTTAAATTAGCAGGACAAGAATTGGTTTCTTCACTGCAGTTTGTTCATTATTACAATACTGTGACTTATAACTATGTATTTGTACAGAGTGATCAAATCAGTTGCGCACATCAAATACGAAGCATGTATTTCATAAAGCTGAATATAGATCAGATGTGTGTTGGAATAATCCATTGTATAACAAATCAATACAAATATAGAAACTTGTCTTTACATCATATGCTCGAAATGGCCTACCACTTCAGTTATTTGCATACGCCAGCACGTTTCGCCATATTTGAGGCCACTTTCTAGAGTATACGTATACTGATGTTGCTAATCTCTGTCATAATATTTACCTAGAGGTCCTCTATTGTGCGCGGGTGATATTTATTGACAATGTTTTAAAGGCACCCACAAAGAAAGAAATCTGGAGGTGAGAAATCTGGTGAATGTGGGGCCACAAACGTGTCGAAATGAGACTGTCATCGAATGTTGTTCGCAAGAACTGCATGGTTTTATTTGTAGTGCGACATGTGGCACCAATTTGCTAGAACAAACAGCCACTTTCCTCAAACGTCAAGGAGTGCAGTAAACTGTGTAGCATATTTCACGGTTAACTGTTGACTTAAAAAATGGGACCACTATTCGACTTCGTGAGGCAGCACAACACACTCCAATTGTTTGAGAATGAAACAATTTTCGTGTAACACATGAGGGTTAGCATATAAATAAATGATGTTCTTCTGAATGTTCACATAGCAAATTAGGCATAACCCAGGCTTCGTGAGTGAAGAATACCTTATCTAGATGTGCAGTTCCATTGCCGTCAACAAATGACCGAAACCATTTACAGTAAACTAAACATTTGTCTTTATCCACACGCTAAAGTTATTGAACACAGCAATCATGATATGCATCGAGGTGAAACTTCATCATTGCTTGCTGCATATTTCTGTACGAAACCTCTGCTTGAAGGCAATCGCAACATCGTTTTCTTCACATCAGCCAGTTTAACCTTCGTTATCAAAGTCTTCCGTCTCTGTGATCTCTTCTGTCTTCACGTGTTTCGCACTTTCGAAGACGGGTTATTATTCTCGTTACCGTCGCACTGTTCTGAGCTGCAGTATCCAGATACCGCCGACGAAATTCAACAGCAACGCGGGCATAAAAATGTTCGCGAAATAATGTTTAACAAAGAACTTTTGCTATGTTTGCCAGGCAACAAACAATGCTACACTGGGAATGTCGTTTGACCAATGTGCGACAGATTACCACGCCTTCTTGTTGCTTATACGATTAGGTATCGGTCGCGCTCACGTGCAATTCTGTTGGAGTGCCTACAGTTCCAATTACTCAGTGGAAAGCCGCTTGGAACCTAGTTTCAACACTATTAGCTCCCCGTAGTTCAGAACTTTAGCTAAGACTGCACGGCTCCTGTCGTAGCGCTCTGTTGTATATATTATGTATATATTAAATTCCTTACTAGTCTATATTATAGAGTCTGACTATTAATCTTTATCCCTGCTCGTAGTACCCCAAGGATTCACTGTTAAGTTGAGGGAATGGTAAGTAGCTCGCAATCTGAGCTCGCCACCCTAATATTCACCCTGAGGGCCACCTTTATTATGTAAGAGTACGGGTATGATTACTACAAGACTTACGGCTTGGAACGGAACGGTAATGTGTGACTAAACTAATGTTTTGTTTTTTATATACATCGGGTACTCATAAGTAGAGCGAACTGTGATATCACATAGTTTATTGTCATCTATGATACGATATACACACAGTTTGTGTCTGCCCAAACTGACCTTATAACTACTGGTTTTTACTTACTCTGGAGTGTTAGAGGAGTTAATACGAAATACAGTTTAAGTACAGTTTGACGTGGGTGCCGAGATAATTTGAATGGAAATTTATGGCACAAAATGTTTTATCGCTGAACGAACGGTTGAACATGTTGTTATTTTATATTGGAACTAATACATCATGTAAATATGTACAAAGTTATGATATTGTATTTTACAACAACGGATGACGGTATAACAATGGTCAGGCCACTCACTTCTGATCAAATTTTTGCGGAGTACCTGCCGATTTTTCAGTAGTTGAAAACGTGATAGCATTTGCCAGTGACCGGTGAAATTTCTCAAAATAGTCAATTTATCCCCATGTCTTGCATTTTGCAAATTTTACACTCATTTTAAGTCATCGTCTCAAGCTTATATGACATCGCTGTGAGCTCCCACCACAATCACATCCACTGAACAACTGAGCAGGAACATTTTTTAAGCCAGACATCTTCACAAAAATTCGAAAATAAAGTTTAACATATTTTCGATATAATGAAGAGCGAGGTAAATTGGAGATTCCCGAGAAAACCCACGGACTCGTCTGGCACGATTCCCTAAAGCAAAAATCAGACTGCTACAACGCCAACTGCTAGAACACTGAGCCATCTGAAACATCACGACACATCCACGTGTGCACACGTGTGCACTGGCTATGGGCGCCGCCCGTGCTAGTCCTTCACATTTTGACAAAACAACACAGAAAGTGTTATAATAAAGACAGTGCGAAATGTAATTTTTTCAGTTCCGTTTTTGCAGCTGTTTTGTTTAAAAGGTTGAACTTACCGTCCGCAACACAAAAAACACATACCCTCACACATATATTTATAGACGTATATATACGGTGCTGATCAAGGGGTAACAATTTCTCTCACTGTCTGCTAGAAGCGTAACATCTTAGATTGGGAGCCGATAGCTGCGTGTTAGCCAGGAACTTCACTTTCACAAAAAAATGTTAAAAACCTTGTTTAATAAAACAACTTTGCATGGCAACTTATAAACCTATTCGCATTCAATGCTATATGCCACTCACGGTAAACAGAGTACTTTTAAAGTCTCGCTTATTTCAGCCGTCGAGTTTCTTTTTATATTCCCGCCACTTTTTCAATTTTAAAAATTAGCACGGTGTACGGATTCATTAAACATTTTACTCACAAGTTAGCAGCTGAATCCACTGTAAATATGCGATGTTTTATTATTGTTCTTTACAAGGCGGTCTTTAAAGTGCTACAATTATCTCTTAATAAAATAAACTTTTACGTTGCGCGCCAGGTTAGATGGCGAGTGGCAGCTACTGAGTGAAGGGCACATTCAAGGAATTACAGTAGCAGGCCGCTGCAAGAACTCCTAGTAGCCTATAAATACCGGAATAAAATCGCCCTATGTAAATTAGCCATCAGAATTTAAAACTGTAGTAATATTATATGCAACACATTCCAGCTCGTTACCCGCCAACTTAGATGGCGCGTGTTGTACGGCAGACGACTTTAGAGCAAATGTCTTAAGATTAAACGCCTAAGTGAGCATTATTTTATGACAAACAAGTTTACGACAAATGACTTTAGGGCAAATGCTTTAAGGGCAAATTACTTTATAACAAACGCCTTTAGGACAAATGACACGCTCTCTGGGAGTCGTGCCGGGCGAAGCCGTAGCCAGCGGGTTTTTTCAAGACCATTTCGTTTCACCCGCCAATTAATTTCGGCGATGTTCAATTTTCGCTGTGAACAACCTATGCGACGGTTCATCGGTCTCCTATCAGGAACTGAACTTGAGGGTCGACAAGGACAATAGCTCCTCCTACCTTGCCCAGAAGCACACGAACAAATAATAATAATAATAATAATACAAAAAGGAGGCATTTATTCGACTCAAGTAAATTTATTACTATTTATTTTATTTAGAAATTCGTCTTCGCCCTCTCGAAACTTACCACTATATCCTTGCATGCCTTCTACCAAGGCCTTGAGCTGCACGAAGGCACTTCACATACACTAACTACGTGCAGTGTGTTAGGAGTTAGGTTTTTTCTCAGAGACCAGCAACATGTATCCACAATGTTTACATACCAAATTAATAACTCTTCAGACTTCTTTAGACTTAAATGACTTTTATGACACCACGCACATAGTCAACAAAAATGTAATGCCCTCAACTTCGATAGGAACAGCTTTTTAAATGGCTGTTTGTCGTGGTGTACGTATCCGATTTGTTGGAAATTGATGTCCACAACTATACCGGATTTTGCTACAGTCACTGGTTCAGTAAAATCATAGGGTCACCGGTTTAAGTCCCATAGTAAAAACGTTACGGCGGAAACTTCGCGTGTGTTTACTGCTTTGGCCATAGACGTTACATGACAGTGCATGTGCAGGCTGGCGTCACTTGTACCGCCTCATCGATTCTCGCCTCACACGCAAAAATATCAATAACCAGGCGGCCACCTTAATGATGGGTGGTAAATAACAAACACTTAGTACACAATTCTAGATCTACATGTATTCGAAAGTCGGTATGGCAAAACTAGAAATAAACAAACGTAGATAATGATATTAAAGGGTAAACATTTACCCAGAATGATGCATTGGTTAATCGTAAAATCCTGCACCGCAATTTAATGTACAAGGTTTCGGTGCACAGATTTTTTTTTTCAAAAATACGTTGCGTGAGAAAATTTTGCTCAGAAATTTGGCGAACCTACGGGCAAAGTTTACTATTTATTTATTATTTTATTTTATTTACTTATAGTTTTGCAAATCGGATTTGAGAAACACACAATTTAAATCTGCTGAATTTAGCGCTGAGTTACGTAACATTTCTTCTAAAGAGTTAATGGACCTGGCGCGTGAGACGTGCTGTAACGTGATACGGAAAGTAGTTTCTCATGTATAGTTACTAAAAATGTTTCTAATGCATTTATCTACGAAAAGAAAACACACTTCAACTTCAGTACCTATGATTTTAAAAATACTGTCCGATTATTAAAACCAAGATTGTCAAGCTCCTCAAAAGTGATAAAAATGACTTATTCACGTTGCTGTAGCCGAGAAAATATGAACCGTAATCGTAAAACAAAATCATAGAAACCTGCATTGGACTTTACCACATACTTTCCACAAATAAAATTATAGTGTCATCGCTTGAAGTCCCGTTGAAAAACAGTTACTACGTAAACACTGCACGCTAGTTTAGTCCTGCGCGCCTAGAGGCGATGTGGTGTTTGACGCACGGGTTGTATTCAACTTATCGCCTTCCCCGTTTCAGTGCCCTAAACGTAAAAAACCAGCTACGGTCCACTATCTCTTAAGGATGAGGGGAAAGAGTAAGGGCAAGTATGGTGAGAGAGTAACTGACCGTCGTCCATGATGGCGGTGGTGACATTCTTGCCAGTGACGCCCTGCGCCCAGGCGGCCTCCACGTTCAGGTCGAGCTTGGCCTTGCCGCCGTTCTGGCCCGTGTTCTTCAGGTACCACTGGAAGGGGAAGTAGGGATCTGCAGGGTCCTGCTGCGGCCGCATGTTACGTACCAGGTTCTCCACCCGCAGTGGTTTGTAACCCCTCTTGACGCGCTTGAAGCCCGTCTGCTGTGCCGCCCACTCCACCTGCAACAACACCACCACCGCACAGTCAGCCTTCTTACACACACTGCATCACACAACATAAGAACTCTCTCTCAGTCAAGTGCTCCCGAGGATGCTCTAAGTGGGTCTACGCGCCTACCAACCTCAGGGAAGTAATTAAAACATAATTATTACTATCTCGTCTTGGTATACATATCACAGGTCGGTTTAGAATTTATTTATTTTTATTTAGTGATGGATCACGTTTTCTGGACAGATTTGATATATTTAACTTCACTTCCGTGTTTTAAGACAATTATTTGAATAGTTTCAAACGATAAACATCAAAATACTCTTAAGCACATTCGCACAAGTATTGTTGGGGATAGTAGCTACAATACATGCTGTACAGCCACCATTAGAATGAAAACGTATAAGTTTAAAATGAAATTTAAAAATTTTGAAAGGTAATGATAGGTAGTTAATATTAAGTTTTACAGTCACGCGAGTTTTGTAGTAGATATGTTCTTATTTTAGAATACAACTATGTTTCAAGTTTCCGGTTAAGTAGGATCGTAAAACACACACTTAGGGCACCTTCGGTAAGGGTTAGTTTTCTCGCTGGACGTAACATTCTTATGAAATTATATGGCCAATAGCATACATACAGCGAATAGGAGTGGAGTGGCACTGATTAGTAATACTTCCTTATTGTAATAAAACATATGCCTTAAAGAGTATGTTTCCTATTTACTTATATCTGTACAATCGGGAATGATAATGCGTGGAATATATAATGATGTAGAGTTAAAGGAAACATTGATGAAGATGTCAATAAATAGGTTTGTTGAACAGCAGAAACTTTATTTAGTACCTGTTTCGAAACTACGTAACTTATTTTTCTGAAAATATTAAATTAATGGTTATATTTAAATGTCCCGATGAAATATATTCTACGCCCTATAACGGTAAAATGTCTAGAGACAAATAGTTAATAAAAGTTAAAACAATTGAATAAATCGAAAATGTCGGTTGTTGTACTCTAATAAATCGTTACTGCTGTAGCCTATGTGTGTCCGCCCCGTATGTTTCATGCTTGCACTCCACCGTTGTAAATCTAACTGACATCATTATACTTTATCAAATACTTTTATATCCAGGTACTCAATAAATTATTTCTGTTCTTTAACAATGATTTTATTTTCTCTAGCAACACGACTCTGCAACAATTGATATAATCTCCATGCCGTCATCACATCTGCCGAGTTTGGGTTGTAGCACCAATTAAGAGAATATCCCTCAGTAATACAGTGGTTAGACCACTTCCTCCCCACTAGTTCAGTCCCAATATATACATGCCCGAAACCGGGCGGATGTTATTGTTAGGTTTTCTCGGTGTACTTTCGTTAATTTTTATTAATTAACTCTTTAATAAAGCAAAGTATTAGAATTGACACAAGTTCCGTAAAATGAGGATACTTTTCCCCTGCCTGGGTAACTTTGCGCCACCTTATTAATTTCAATTCAAATGAAAATGTCAAGAAACCCTTAACGTTCAAGTGTAGTTAACTACTTCTGCTGTGAATGGAGAAATTTATAGGCCTATGTTTAAAGAAAGCTTCCAAAATTTAATTTAAACAAAAAAAAAATAGTGGTGCAAAGTAACCCCAAGATTTGTCAAAGTATCCCCACCTTACGGCAATGTTTAAAAGTTATATCATAAACTTAATTGTCAAGCGAAATATTGGAATGAAGTTAAAATAACCGAGTTAATTTATTACTGGTTGTCCACGAAATTATTACATTAATTATAACATTCATATTTCAAGACATAATACTTATAAGTTTTCAAATTTTCAGTACAAGAACGAACGCTATAGACGAAAAGTACTGCAGAAATATCACCAACCGGAAGATGTAATAACACAAGGACAGGCAGTACCACTAGATTATCGCCTCATATGTGCATCAAGTAAAATTATCGGCATGGCAACGTGCAATGGTTGTGTATGTAAACACAGCAGCAGACGCGACCCGATGAGACGTGTATGTTCGTGTTTATGATAATTGAACCAGCCCCCATATAGTACATGTGTTGCCTGCGCTAAACGACAGCCGTTTAACATCGTCAATCTTAATCGAATGGTTAAATAGCCAGTATCACGAACAGCCATTACACGCGTGTAGCTTGAATAATCGCAAATACATGCTCACTATTACATTAGATACACGGACATTGCGGGTTCAACGACCAGCCGGCTGGACTCCAATGTCCTGTGTACAATCTGTCTTCTGATACTTGTTCATTTCCTAGGGCTCCAGTGAATTGCCAGGTGTACATCTAGCAACGCAGTGCGGGAGTCAGATTTCATTAGCTGTTGGTTATTGGGGACCTAAATTCCAAACCATACTTACTCCAAAATTTAATAACTATCAACAAAATACAATATCAATTTTGTGTGAATTAACATCTACCATAAATTTGTTATTAATCAAAATACAATAATTTTTCTGTGGTTAGTAACATATTTCAGATAGAAATAAATGCGCACAATGCATATATTACCTTTTTGTTAATTCTTAAATTATGGAGTTAGCATTTTTTGGAATACAGGCCTTTAATGATTTCAGTAACAGTGACCCAACCGCGAAAGTAACTAACGTGTAACAGGAGTTTGAAATCTATCGCCTTCTCAAATGAATTTGCGAAATTCCCGGTTCCATATTCCGTATTTTATGTACGCACGCGAATCTGGCAGATGCATTTGACACAATCCTGGAGTTCTCAGTCCTATACACGCACACACCACAATCGATTTGGCTGTACATTCGGGTACCACGTGATGGCACTCACTACGAATCATTTCCTTTTTATTTCTGGCTTTCATTTGTCAGTCTGACAGCTCATCTCAGTGGTTAGGACTCCTGGCTGCTGGGACGAGGCTCCCGGATTTGATTCCCGGCCGGGAGAATATCAATATGTACTGTTACGTCCGGGATTCAGGGCTGGGTTTTGTGGTGTACCCTCATAGTCCAGTTAGAAGAGGAGTCGAAGTAGTAAAGTTTTTTTTTAGCGTAAAGTTGGGAGTGGGGACCATTTTCGAATTTCTATTGAGACGAAATAAAACACAGTAGTTTTCCAAACAGTCTGTATAAACGACGTTTCGGGAACTGGAATCTGTTCCCGTCATCAGGTCGTTTGTGTTGTTTGTTGTTTTTTCTGTTTGTGTCCGACATCTTTGTGTTTTGTCTAGTCTCATCGTTGTGTCGTTTGCTGTATTTCTGTTTGTGTTTTTGTTTCGTCTCATCGTTGTGTAGCATGCCAACTTAGGTCTCTTTTTTATATTTTTGTTATTTCTTTTATTTTCTGTTTGTTCCTTGTTTTATCCGACCATATTCCAGTTTAGGAATTTGATGTTGTGTATGTATCCTGATGACTAAACCATACTCTGCTTATTTATGTTTTCTTGTCTTATTTTTATTTTTAGTTTTCTTTTGACAGTCATTTATTTCGCTATGGAGTATGTCCAAGCAAATAAATCCAGTCAATATAAAAGGGATTAAGCACCATTTTAAGCATGCATTATTGTTATCTTCATTATTCTGAACTCCACTTTCTTCTATATGAAATTTAAAGGTTTTGCCTGACTGACCATAATACACTGTCAGAAATAAGAATATGAAAGAAAATAACACGTATTTCACAGATTTACAAAGTTACATAAGCAACATGCAGTCACTGGATTTTTTGTTTACCTTTCAAAACGAAGTTTACCAGACAAAGAAACATTAGATTTTGAATGACACATATTTGTAATGCAAGCTTTATTTGTTAGTTTAAAAGAAATGCAAATTCTTACAACAGTGTCTTTACAACTGTTTTTATGTATGCATATTACTATCGGTAATTAACCAAAGTTAAATCATGTTAAACATTGTATTACCCTGCAGTACAATGAACGTCTGTAAATAAGGCATTGGTAATGGTGGCAATCAACTAAAACTGTTTGGTAGCATTTAAGAAAATGTCGTAAATAATGGATGGAGATTTTTTAAAAAATTATTTTATTATGTCTTGTTATTTTTTCATAGCATAATGAGAGCTATTGAGGATTGTTGCCTTTAAGGTGAGATCTAAAATGATGTTGAATAAGCAACACTGTTAGATACAGGACAAACCGGAGTTGTAAAAGTCAGCAGAAGAAGAGGCGATAATAAATTAAAGGTCTTCAGACGTAAGGCAAGTTAAAAATGAATGTGTCATGGAACAAAAATTATTACTAGAAAAAGAAGTATGCAAGCGGCAGGAAAAAATAAAACTTCAAAATTTCCTGAAAATTGTCTAGTCAAAATAATGAAGATCGTGTTCCGGTGAGTTCAACTTTCAAATAAACTGCTTAATTTTTAAGTTGAGTTGTGTGAGGAAATCAACCTGAAAACGCCAATAGAAAAACGTCAAGAATACAGTAGAGTAATATCTTTTAGAAATAATTTACCAGTCTGTGACAAACAGAATGACAGTTTGGGAAGAAACGTTAAAGAAGGTGTGTTCTCAGTATTAGACTTGATTTCAGCAGAGACACGGTATCATCATCACTGTCTTCCGAAATTTGTGTCAAATATTTATTCATGGGGAAGAGTGAAACGCCCTAAAATGACGAAGACGTAAAAACATAACATCTAGGTCTTTAGCACTGGTGAGTGTTACATAATGCATGATGATGGACCGGAATGGGCGAGAGAGGGAAACAGGAGAACCCCGAGAAAATCCGCTGACCACTGACATCGTCCAGCACGATTCCTACATACGAAATTCCGGGAATCTAGCCCGAATCACATTGGTGGGCGGCAAGTACTCTAGCCAATGCGCAGACCACGGCCCCCTAAATTTTAAGAACTGACCTCGTCATGTATTGAGGTTTGTAATTATTTGGAGAATACTGATGACTGTCAACATTCCTTAGAATACTTGTTTCAAATTATGGAAGTAAAGTCTAGACTGTCTGTCACTGTTCTGAAGAAAAGGTCGCATGGAAAAAATATGGGGAAGACATAGGGCCTATCATTGCAGATACCAACAGTGCAGTAACAGTTGTAAGTTTGCGTGGAACATTTCACAAGATCCTAAATAAAGAATTGTATTCAAGGAAAGAACAAGACGAGAAATTTAAACAATTACGTCTATTACCAAATTCTGTTAAGTTCCAAATATGTGGGAATTTGATACGTATAATCACTTTCGATGGGAAAGTATGCAAGTTAATGTAGAACTATAAGTGCTATATTCTTGTAATTTTTATTTTATTTTTTTACCATTTTTGTTGATATGTATACATAAAACAATGCTATATGAATTTTTTATTTGTATATTAATATTAATCGTACAAAATTTATTTGAAATCATACCCCACATACTCTGAAACAATAAAAATGCGAAAAATGCCCTTCTTCCCAAATTAACCCCCCCTTCCCCCTGCCTTCCCCGGGAGTTCGCTCCAGTCGGATTCTCGGGGACTATCTTATGTCATTTGTGACACCTCAAAGAACATATTCCATCAAAAAAAATATTAAAATGAATTAGTTACTCTGATAGACAATATTTTGCCTCTATTGACTGGACTACCATCTCCATGCTGCGGCAGGGCAATGGCGAACCACCGCAGAATCACATCGCCTAGTCGACCTCGTGGGGCGACGTGGTTTTAATCATCCTGCGCCTCTCGTCGTTATAAACCTGTCTTCGTTCAGAACACCCATCATCGTCGTCATCATTTGTCAACCTGACGTAGAATATATCTTTGAAATTAACGTACCTTTTTCATAGGTAGCAGCACGATAATGTACTTACATAGATTACTATATGTGACTATGGGTTTGCACACAAGCGTGACTGACGTCGCCTTTTTAAAACTTTTACACACACTGATCTGCGATTTGAATTGAATCCCGGAACAAGATGGTGCAGAGGTAAAACAGAGGACTCGGATGGTATCCAGGATCGGTTCCATGGCTGGCGATCATGTTTTAGATTTTATGCATTGTCAGGGTGTTTCTGGAATGCATTCGGTGGCGTTTCCCTCCCTGTTTTTAATTTGACGAGTCACTGGTTCCATCTACAATGTATTTTTCTGGTGACGAGACGTCAAACACTGCTGTGTGTACCCAACTAAATGTCGAACGCCGCGTTTCATTATGGCGGACTCCTTGACGTTAATATCAAACGGTACACGCATTTATAAAATATAATCTTGCTCGACCAGACAGCCAGCTCACATGAAAGTGGGGCTATCAGTGAGAACTTTTATCTGTGTAGGAGCCAAGAGAACTTTTCTTTCGTCACGCCGCGCCGTTAAAGGGGTAGTTTCCTTTTTTATTTATATTATGTTTGCTTACTTGTAATTAATAGTTATGACTCAAATTTTTATAAATTAAGGGCCAGTAGCGACATGAGGCACAACTTAGAAGAGAATTTTATACGCTAAAAGTGATCTGACTGTTATCTACATTTACTGATGTCAGACTTAAACCAACGAGGAATATTTAACCAAGGGAGACTAGGTAACGGTACTTTAATTTATTCAATTATCCAAACACATTTACTCAGCTCTTGTAGGTTTCAACACCAGATGAAAGCAGTCAAAATACTGTTCTTTTGTAATTGCATATATACATATATATATATATAATACTACAAGTGTGTTACTGACTCTTTAATGGCGTATTACTGGCAACGTAAAACATGCCGATACTCACTCACCAGTAGTTAAATAATTTTTTAAATATTTGAATACTGTCTGTGCATGTGATAATAGGCGGCATGAAGTTAAATTTACTTGGTTCAGTAATTTACTCAAACTGCAGCAAATGTAATGTTTTAGGGACAGTAAAATAAAATTCGCCATCGTGTGGTTACATTTAGCAATATAAAATTGTGTTTTTTTTAGTCTCTTTCTGGCTGTAAAATATTGGTAACTTGTGGTATTTGGGTTTTACTGGTCTCGTTCACAAAAATTGCCAAATTTTTAATGTTATTAGTTATTTGCCATTTATATAAAACTTTGTCAGTTTGGCTAACCGTACTTAGGCAAATGCTAGTGTTTTAGAAAAAACACACTAACACTGAGATATAAAACAGTCATTAGCACCCTAAAACAACACTGTATCATAGAGTCAGTAGGTACGCGGTGACGAAAACACTGTGCGCCAGTCCAGTTAAAAGCCGTTCGGAATAAAGTGAGCACTAAATATTTAACCTTTGAAAAATATCACTAGCTGTTACTACATACAATTCAACATTACCGATAGTCACTTTACTGCTTGTATGGTTGGCAACGAAATAACACAACATAGTTCCGTGTTCATTTGTATTTAATTACAACAATACTGAAACAAAATCAACCGACAGCGATATAATTATATTTTATATAATTAATAAACTTATTTTTTATCAAACTATATAGGCACCTATCGACTGAAAAATTTATCTTAGACGCGCAAACATAAAGTGACGTGTCCCAGGAGGTTAGACTTTTTCCGTCGTTAGCCGTTACACGCGGAAAGATACGAATTGGCTGGCAATAGATCTTTAGCAGGGCTTCTTCGAGTGCTCACTTTATTCATAACTGCCTATAATTGCATGTAGGCTACATAGAAGCGATAACGCTCTAGTAGCTCTGATATCTTCTCACTCGGTGCTTCACTCAGCCTCACTGTATTAAACCTCCGCTGGTGGAAGCCCTCAAGCTGTTATGTTTACGTCACGCCTTGCTAGTGGCAAACTACTGCTGCCAACGCCATGCGTCTCTATTTATACTGTTTTGCAATAATTATACTTTTATGCATAAACGAGAAAATATATCACGTATGTTTTTGGAAGTTTTCTTTAAAATTGTTTTTGGCATGATCGGTAAATTATTTCCAAGGCAAGACGTTATATGCTTGTGACTATTCCGTAAATTAATAAAAAAATTTCGTTAAAAAACAAAACATGTGTTGTTATTAAAAATTAACCAACACATTGTAAACCATTTAAACAAAATTGCCAGAGATATTTTTGATATCTGACCTCGAAAATCGTAAGAACAGGGGAGCGTAAACTAAAGGTGGAATGAAAGCAAGAAGAGGTCGGACAACACGATGTATAACGTGGTGCAGCGCAGGCAAACTAAAAACGTTAAAAACTGTTTTATATAGTATCTTAAATAAACACGTGACAATATTTTATTCTTAACAGGGCGTGGTTAATAATTCAACACTAAAAGCATTAATCTATAACTGTAGGTTTCTTGAAACCAATTTGCGAAAATTAAACAATAGCAATCATCGACAATAGTTTTAGCCAACGATTTGAACAAACTAGTTTCCAGTATAACGAGCTTATGAGGCAAAATCTCTGACGCCGGAACCTTGTGCATTTAACTGCAGCGCAAGAGATCACGCGTAACGAATTAGTAATACATTAGAACCGCGATTTTATGGCGAAAAGATTTTTGCAACATTTGGTTTCGATGCGTCATGTGCACACCTGCAGCTCTGCTACATCGTCTGTGGTTGGATGATTTTACCCTCACTGGCCTTGGCAAATTATAGACGTACAGACTCACAATAATCTTATTCTGATTGGTGCAGTCAAATGAGAAACGTGTCTGAACAAAGACACGCTGCCAATAACCCTGAAACAGAACTGCCGATGTGCACGTGAGTCACTGAAACAAAGTGGGGCAAAAATCTTTTCGCGACAAAATCGTTGCCCTAGACTGGTTGAATAATATATACCATTATCTAGGATTGTCATTGAGCATTTTATTCATATTGGCTTCGAAAAAAGCGTAGAAATCAATTGGTGTTTTCAGCGATTATTTATTTATCACGCATTATTAAAAAGGGAACGTAAATGTAAAATATGTGGAATATAAATACAAAAAGAAAATAATTCATCTCAAAATTATTGCGATTAAAATACTAATTCTTCCAAAAAAAATATCTTCCGCGCAGTTAACTTTGAACACCTAAGAGCCTTTACTTAATATGGTTTTACTTCAAAACCAAACTTTTCACAGCAGTAACCGACTAACAACGCTTACTCAGTCACTGTACATTATTTACCGCAATTATATGATTTTAAAGTGTATTTTTCACTTGTGTATTAGCACTAAAAATGAATGAGTTTTCACGATGGTTTTGCGTAAATACTAAAAGAATTCGGGACATGCCCATTTACTTGAAACGGTGTGGTGACCTGGTATATTATCCCGTCCAACTGGAAGCACAAATATACGATAATCTACAAATGGATATAAGGCAGTAAGACGTAGTGGTCATTGGTCAAGTTCTTAAAATGAATAAATACTTGCCATGCGTAATGAATAGTAATGTTTGTTGCAGCTACGAATATTTTGTTAGTATTGACCCTGCCGAATTATTTTGTGCTTGCCGCTAATGCACTTTGGCGCTGCTGAAACATCGTAATCATATAAAAATAGTGTGTGTTTACTACAACATTCTCAGCAACTGTTTTGCCATCTATCTTTTCGAACTCTCACAAGGACACATCTTTATTGTGAACATCCTTGGCAGTGTTCAAACTTATTAACAAACTACACACCAGTGTGTAATTTCCGAGGACGTCGTTTAAGGGTGTTCAACTGAGATGAAATCATAATTTTATATTTATATGAAATACTGTTAGCTGTGCAGACGATACTTGTGAGTGCAATTTCCTCTTGCAAAACAATTTTATCTCGCATAGTTCTCTCATAAAGGTGCGCCAAAGTCATAGTTTATATGTTCTGCTGCCATGAAAATACTGAAAACCAATTGACTTATGCAAGTGAAACAATTCACAGTGGAATAACATGCTATGGGCTACGAAATAAAACATTAAGAAACATCACACGAAATATTTTTTTTGTATGTTCATGTTGAATTTTGTAAGTGTTTAATGTACTTCTGTGATTTTTTAAAAAAATTCTAAATATGGCATTGTTGGTTTTTTAATGTTTTATTGCATTATTCGTAGGATGTAAATTCACCGTGAATTATTTCGTTTAAGTAGAGTGATCGATTTTCACTATTTGCGTGGCAGCGTAACAAGCAAAATCTGACTTGGACGTACCGTTATGAGAAAACTATGCGAGCTAAAATTTATTTGTAAGAGGAAATTACACTCACAAGTATCGTCTACAAAACTAACATTTCAGAAATATATAAAATAACGATTTTATCGCTCTTCAAGGGCAATTTTCACCACCACGTTTTTATTATTCTATTTGCACCAGATTTTTTTTATTATTTTAGACGTAAATTGATACTAAATTTTTCCTAATTTAATTTTTTATCTCGCATAGTTTTTAGCGTAATGGCTCGTCAGAGCCAAAATTTGCATGTTTCCATTTTAAGGACGACACTAAAACCAACTCACTTACCAAACTGAAAAATATCACATAGAATGATGATGTTGTAGGCTACAAGTTCAACTATTGTAATCCACAAAATTAAAATATGTTTGTATTTTTAAAAATAAATATAGAATTTTTAAAAATTTTATTTTTAATTTCAGCATTTTTATTTAAATACAAAACTTTTTATGCTTTGTTTTTATGTACGTGAAATTGTAGCCTATGACGTCTTTATCCACAGTGAATTTTTTACGTTTAGTATGTCAGTTGGTTTTAGTGTGGTCCTTGAAAACGGAAACATGCAAATTTCGACTTTAACGAGCCATTGCGCTAAAAGTACGAGATAAAAAAAATTTCATAAGAGCAAAATGTAGTCATATTTTGTATTTAAAATAAGGAACAAAATAACAGGAACAAATAAAAACACCCTGATATAAAATTGCTGTAGCCGTACCCTTAATCGATGACGTTAACAAATTTTACACAGTTACAGTGCAAACTTTTGCATTTTGGTAGCGTAGAATAGTCTATTGTTATATTAGAAGAAAATTATAAAATAATAATAATTTTACAGAATACATGTACATTTGACAATCCATGGGATAAGCAAACTTTGTACTTTTAATATTACAATGACTGAATATTACGTGATTCACCTAAACAAGACAATAGGTGCTGCTGAAGACATCAGCTAGTTACGGGCGTGTTTCACCGGTGTTTCGAACGTCTTTTTTTATTTTTATATGTGTACCAGATATTTTTTTCTTATTTTAGACATAAATTGTGATTAAATCTTCCTCTTAGAAAATGTGTGTATCTCTCATAGTTTTTGCGTAATGAGTCGTAAACGTCAAAATTTGCACTGTACGGTTTTATGTACGGCACTAAAACCAACTGACAAAGCAGACTGAAAAAGTGCACAGATTATAACAATGTTGTATGCTATGATTTAACATATATAAAAACAAAAAATAAAATCTTTTTGTATTTAATAAAAAAATGCTGAATTTTAAAATGAAAATTTGAAAACTACAACAATTTGTTTAAAATACATACATATATATTTGTTTTAATATGATTCAAATCATACCTTACAACATTGTTATACACTGTGAATTTTTTCAGTTTGGTATGTCAGTTGGTTTTAGTGGCGTACACAAAACAGAAAAGTGCAAATTTTGACGTTTACGACTTATTACGCAAAAACTATGAGCGACACACTAATTTCCTAATTGGAAGATTTTATCACAATTTATGTCAAAAATAAGAAAAAATTATGTGGTACAAATATAAAAATATAAAAAGACGTTGAAAACTGAGGAAATCCGCGCCCTTAATAAATACAGAGTTAGCCACGACAGGTAGTGATAACTTTCTGGATGATAGCTTGTAGGAATGTAATTTGGAAATGTGTTTTCAATCCGTCCGTAAAGTGGTCGCCGTTTTAAGTACGACTGTAAAACTGAAGTTATTTAAATGCAATCAAATATTACTTGAACTATATTGATTTAACCTGTTTCATAATATGTTTACTTAATATTACAGATGCAATTTATTTAGTTTACATTTAAATAAATTCAATTTTACAGACGATTTCTGAGCTAGCAATACTCTTGCTCGAATTTAGATTACTGACGTATTGAACAAAATTTATTAATTCCTATTTTATAAGCTATAACCGTGTAAATTGAACACAATCTGCCCTGACTCATCCTGTACGTATATAAATACTGTCTGTTAAATTAAACCTGGATTGCGTTACTCATATAAGTTGACAAGAACATTATTTAATATTTTTATATAAAATAAGTTAATATTGGTCAAGAACAATAAACGAAATCCGCTAAAATAAATTTCTTCACGAGTAAGTCAAATATGGCGCTATCCTTACGAGGCCGTGGAATATTGGTTATTAACGCTGTATTTGTTTTTAACTGAAATTGTAATTAGACTCGAGTAAGAATATACCAACAAATGGCAGTCATTGATAAAAGTTTTAGTTTTTCAGTTTTTCCCAAATTTGTTGCCGTGTTGACATTTTTCCAGGGTGGCACCTTTCTTTACGAAACAATTGGCGCTGAAATTAACGGTAGCTATATTTTACGGAGTCATTTACATTTCACCACGGATGCATAAGTTTCCCAAAACGTTTGCTTAAAAAGACTAAATAAACTTTAGCATAACGTAACTGTACTTTCAATTTTCTAAATTAACTTTCTGTATCATGTATATTGTTACACTTAAATATATTTAGCATCAACAGGCAGGTCACGTTATCTTACAATTAAAAAGTCACATGACCTTCGACTGTATAAAGGATTTTAAAATAATTCATGTATCGTGTGAACACGAGGCAATGCCGCCAACTATTTCTCCTATTTAATGGACGATTAAAATTTTAATTAAAAAACAATAAAATTTGTATCCTTAGATAAGGTACATAAAAAAACTATTAACATTTATGTTATGATAACTGCAGTAAACAATACCTAAATACATTTGATTCATACATAAGAATACACAAAATAAACATGTATCATTAATTAGACGAAACATACCAAATAACACTCGTGGGCAGTAACTTATTATCTGGAAAAATAAATGGTTTCATGTTATTTAGTCTATCGCAAAACTTATGTTTATGAGCGTTGGATATATTCTAGCTCGTAATTTTATATTCATGATAAATTTTGGTCAGGTTTTTTTACATTATAAAGAGTATAATTTCCAAAGAAAGAATCATTTTTTGTTTTATATTTGTTTTATAATTAGCTACTAAAGTCATGATTTTTAATTTTTTTTTTTTTGTGTAGCAGTTACAAGAAGAACTGAAATACTTACAGTAATGAAACTTCTTGGTAAAATGTTGGCATCATTGATTACTCGCAGACATTTCCAGATTTCACCACGAAAAGTCCCTTAGCATTATTTTTAGTATCAAACATAGTTTAAAATGTTGCAAAATATCAGTGCATTTAATTGCATGAAATGTTTATTTAGTGGCTAGGTCTGATTTTGGCGTTAAACTTTGAAAAGAACTATTTCGCTGTCAAAAAAATTTCAGTTCGGTAAGTCGCTACTGTTTCTTATAATACCTATACAATAAGGGCAAAATATTAACATTAAAAGGTTATACAAAAAGTTTTACCAAAATTAGTTTTACTTAATTAAAATTGTACTTATTTAAATTTTTGGTCAGAATGTTATAACAAATTAAAAAAATAAGCTGCAAGGTACCAAATGTCCTTAATATTGTATCTTCTGTATCTCTGTCTTCTAAACAAAAGCATGAAATAGAACTTCTGCAGTAGTACGGATTTTTATAGAATATTAACGCATTATTACTTATAAATGTTTGTTGCTAAAAGTTTAATTTTATTCCGTGTGTATTATTCACAAGTCATGTCTCTACTTTAAATCCTGGTTTTAAAAGGATAAGGTCGAGCTCGCACACAAATAAAGAAAACGGAAATTCTTCATGTCAGTTGCCATAATCTTTCAATCACACTAAAAATGTTTATTTTTGTTAGTTCTTGATTTTGCCATGTACTGTGTTAGTTTAATGTCTCTGTTCATGTATTCTGCAGTGTTAAACCATTTTTAATAGAGTTATATACATGTTAGCTTGTTATGAATCATGTGACCTTCTTAATCTGTATACACATGTAATTTATAAAACAACACGGAAGTGAGTTTATACTGAACTTCATAAACTGTACTGAGTTTGCTCTGCTAACATAATATTAAACAGAATTATATCTTTGTAGAAATCGGAAATTTAATGCAGCTTGAAACCCGAGTCCTAAAAAAAGCAAACCCCATTCTCTAGAGTTCTTGTTTGAAAGGGCAGATTACCGAGTGCCTCCACCAACAAAGCCATGACGAGGTCACAGCGTCCTTCTGAAGCTCTGAGATTTGCATATTAAAGCCGCCTCTTGATTTACATTCCTGACAATTTGCCTCTACGCTGAGCTAGAAAAATTATATTAAATATCTTCCGACATTATGAAGACTACTTAACGTGAATGAAAACATTACGAGCAAATACAATTACCTTCCACGTCTGGCATTCCGGAGAACTGGGTGTATGTAACCAACTTGAAACTGCAGTTTCCAATGATTATCACACATTTTAAAACATTAGCCAAAGGCGACGGCAAAAAAAAAAAAATTACAAATAAATTTGTAGCAGAAAAATATTACATATTTCTGCGGTACTTCGAGAAAAAAAAAAGAAGGAGCTGTATTAAACAAGTTATTGTAAAATCATTAAAAAAAATATTTTTCCTGTTTTGACGTAAGAGTATACAGTTTTGGCTTAGAAATCTGCTGAACAAGTTGAAACGAAAATGTTTTATACTATGTCTAGTATATTCACTGTTAATTTAATTGTTGAATTTAATACCTTATAATCATTTTTGAGCTCTCAAATTAACATTATTATTTGCATTACATGAATGAGCGAGGTCACAGCGCCCTTCTGAAACTCTGAGATATTCATATTAAAGCCGCCTCATGATTTACATTCCTGACAATTTGCATCTACGCTGAGCTAGAAAAATTATATTAAATATCTTCCGAAATTATGGTAAAAAATATATACATATACATATATATCAGAATTTCCTACCGAATAAATCCCTTGTGACTTATTATACATATGACTGATAATATTTTTATTATTATTTTAAGATTTTTTGGACGCGTTAATTCCCGTGTCTTAAAAAAACATCCACCAAAAATAGCTCGAAGGAACTAAATAAAGTGAAAACAAAACCTGATTACAATCAATTTTTTAACTGTAATATGTAGTAAGGTATTTATTCTAATTTATTTATTGGTAGTAAAGTCCGGTTTCTCAATGTCTGCTTAAAGTATTAGTCGTAAAATCTCGTGATTAGTTTAACCACAACGATAAAGTGGCGGTTGAAATTTAACTGTATCTCAACATGCTTTTATCGTACGGTTAGCTAAGCATTGGTTAAGGTAAATGTGGTAAAATTGTTGCGACGTCTCGGCTTACAATTGGCTGCACTGCAGCGATTCTATTTGTTTATTTTGTGGTGCTTGTTAGCGGTGACGTTTGTATCATGGACGAAAAAAGCTGCCGCGTGATGAAAATTTTCTTTCTTTAGAAACATAATTATTGATTTTTCTAGCAGATAAGTACAAGCGTATCACAGAAGCTTCAGAGGAGGTACACAGTACAATGATATGTTATACTTATGTACTTTTTTGGTGTACCAATTCTAAATCTTTACTGTTTATTATAGCACACAATCGTTTGTGGCGAGGAATGTTTTGTTAAATTCTACTTTCAAAGAGAACATCACTTAAAGGGACGTGTACAAAATTAATTATGTAAATGTTATGTCTACGTTTTCCCGTGAATTGGGACGTGGAAGTTTTAACCTGTCCATTATTCCCCTAGTTTCTAACACAGTATCGTCTATAAAACAAATTTTGGGTGTAACAATTATAACATAAATAATGAAATGGAGGAAGAAAGTTTTATAAAATAACTTTCCGATACGTTATCATGGCTGAAACCACCATTTAGAACAAATGAAACGCAGAAACACGGCTCTGCAAGCAGTCCTGTGTGGAGAAGCGGACGGCTGGTAACATCTGTCGGAGACGGGAAAGACGTGTGCGACAAGGGAAAAGAAGGTAGACAGGATACATGTACGGAAGTGTCACCTTATTTCTGTGCAAGTGTCAAATGTCGGAAGGTTGGTATTAGAGGGGTAAGGAAGGGGTTGCTTGGCAATATAAGTGACATCCCAAAGATGCCGATCCCCTTCGCCGTCAGCATAACTTGAGCCTTGAACTAAATATCCTCCAGCTGGCCACTGAATGGTATGGAAAGGGGGAGAAGCAGATAAATAAATATAAACTGCCCTTTAACACGTTTTGACTGCGGAAAGTTAACCTGTAATACTCTTGCAATGATTCTGCATGACAAATTAATGAAAGATTTCATTATTATTTATGTCAAGCCGTTTACCAAGAAAATATCCTATGCTTTGTCTAAAATAAAATGTTGATGATACAATTTCAATAAATGTTATGGCTTTATGGCACAAAAACCTGATAATACAATAAAATTGTCTAACACTCCTTAAGGTTAAAAGCAATAGATATATATGTATCACATAATGATTCTTGGAAATAGTATTTATTAACCTGCAAAATTTTGCAAAATGAATAAGAAAATGTTTATCAAATCCTTCAGTGCATTTTACATACCCTGCAAAACTAATTAAGGAACATTACAATACACATTTATCGATCTTCATATGTTATAATTTTTCCAGCGAAATAAAACAAATAATTTATATAACGTGAATAATTAAATTAGAAGGTTATACATACCAGATAAAAGTAAATTTCCAGCATAGCTTTATAAAAAATTATGCAAAATCATAGACTACATGGAAGTATAGGACAAATGCATGCAACATAACCTTGAACAGTCTTCAAATGATAACTTCTAACCAGAATGTAGGTCTATTTTTATACATAATAAATAATAAATTATGTGCAATACCAACTGCACGCCTGTCTGTGGTCACTTCTCTATGTCCTTACGTTTTTTTCTTGTAGATTAGTGCTAGGTCGGTGTTCCTATTCAGACGAAATCTCATAAAAAATTCTTGGCCATCCATCTGCAGATGATTTGGGCGTTTCCTAAATTATATTTGACTCTTAATGAAATCTTCTGTCTCTACAACATCTTCGAATAAAAAATTGTAAATCATGTGCCATTATCATACAAAATATAATGTTTTTCTCTATATGCACGCACTTAAGTTCTCGCTGACTACACAAAATTGTTCGTTTCCAAAATTTTGATTATCTCGGTTTCTAACTTAACGAATGGTTACCGACTGTTAACCCACTGATTATCCTTAATGAGTACTTGAAAACCGGAATTGTTGATAACCATTGGTTAAATTTTAATTAAAAGTTTATCGAAACAGAACAGGACATTGAGATATCAGCCCTAAGTATTTTTTGTCAGTATTGTGCGAGTAAAACTCTTTAATTGCTTTGTCAGCTGTAACTAAAACTTAAAGCAAATAAATTGTTCACGAGGGTTAAGTCATTAAACAAGCTTCTAAAAAAAATTGGAATAGTATAGTTTAGAACTGACGTCCTCAATTATATATAGCAGTAACAAGTTGGACTCGCATTCGGGGGAAACTGGTTAGATACCGGCTCCGGCCATCCTGATTTCGATTTACCGAAAATGCTCAGTGCGAACCTTGGAATGGTTATTTAATAAAGGCCATGGCTCACTTCTCTCCCAGTTCCTGTAAAGTTGAATGTCGCCGTCTCTAACGGCCTCGCTGCCGGAGACGTAAAACTCACGTATTTCGCTTCAATTAAATGTATAAAATATCACATTTGTGGTGGGGGTGTGGGTAGCAGAGGGCCGGGCATCATACGCCGATGGCAGGCTGTTTGACTGGGAGCCCGTTGACATCTATCACTCTCTGAAGGATGGCATGAAATGAGGCCCTGTAATGGAGAAGCAACGGAATGCTAAGGATGGAGGCAACGGGCCCCAAAAAAATCTTACCAGCCAACGCAACATCTGTCATTTGTTCACTTGCAAAAAATTTTGAGGCCAACACAACATCTGGAACCTGCCCCACACGCGAAAAATTTGGAGGCCAACGCAACGTCTGGTATTTGTCCCACATTCCAAACGTTTGGAGGCCAACGCAACGTCTGGCATTTGTCCCACACGCGAAAATTTTGGAGGCCAACGCAACGTCTGGCATTTGTACCACATTAGAAAATGTTGTGTCCGACATCACCAATAACCGAAAACGAATTGCCTTGGTGAGAGTCAACTGCTCTAACGACTAATAAAATCATTGCCTCCTGTTTAAGTTACTGGTATCAGGTGGTGAATTGAGAATTAAGATATCCCCAAGACAACAATTACTATCTATAAAATAATTGTTCTAAATGCAGTAGATAATGCATCTACTATACTCGACGACTGAATTAAGTTCTCACAAATACCAAATGGTCCATAACCGTATTACAAACATCTTTATATAAACTTTAAGGAATGAAGTCACACGGAACTAGAAACTGAGTGAATCGTAAGGTAAGTTATATTAACACAATTACATAAAACATTCAATAAAAGCACAACGTCCTCAAATGTTGAGAGATAAAAGTTCTCGGCTCTCATTGCGATAGCTTAAAACATTATTAAACAAATTAAATTTCATCCATTTCTTTCAAAATCATAGTAAGAATTCAAACTTCCAACAGAATATCAAACCCATGTCACACCTTAGTGGAATTTCTATGGATTTGGGCATACAGTGTGTTACAAAAAGGTACGGCCAAACTTTCAGGAAACATTCCACAAACACAAAGAAAGAAAATATGTGATATGGTCATATGTCCGGAAACGCTTAGTTACCTGGGTAGAGCTCAATTCCTTACATCTCATTAAATGTCATCGTAAAAACATTTCATACAGACACTGTTCCAATTGCCCAATGGAATGTTTCGTTAGAATGTACGTTACTTCCTAGGATCACCGCCAGATGGGCGACGTGACGGAAGGTAATCGTGACTTGTTGCGTCTCTTCAACTCACATGAAATGATGGACTGGGAACACACAGTGGCCCCCCTGGCGGTGAACCTAGGAAGTAAAGTACATTGTAAAAAACCAATTCATTGGGTATTTGGGACATTTTCTGTACGAAGTGTAATTTACGATGACATTTAACGAAATGTAAGGAATTGAGCTCTACCGTGGTAATTAAGCGTTTCCGAACAAATGTCCATATCACACATTTTCTTTCTTTGTGTGTGTAGAATGTTTCCTGGAAGTTTGGCCGTACATTTTTGTAATATACTGTAGAGAATGCCGTGAGCTTTCGCCATAATTACGAGACAGTGATATGAACATCAAACTATTGAAATCAACTTTTGGCAATCTACGGAAACGCAGAATACTGGAAAATATCTTCGCTGTGTACACCCACGTGAAGAATTCTAAATTGTATGGCTACACTCATTACTTGAGAAACACTCTTGCTTCTATAATTAATGTGTATTCATTTTGCAAGTATGCTTTAATGCGTCCCTATGCCAGTTGATAACAGCTGAATATTAATTTGGAGGCCAGAAATAACCCGTGGTATTACATGCGCTCATCACGAAATGTCAAAAGGGCGTGGAAGATCGTAAATCTCAGAGAGAATGACGTTGTTGTTTGCTAATCATGCGCCAGCAATATGCACGGTCTGCGAGTGCAGCAGATGCGTCTGCACGGACGCCACTGCGTACTGACGATTGCAGTTTACGTTTAACATTTATTACGAAATAATTGTGAACGTTTTTATTATTCGCAAAACTTTATATTCAGTTGTTGATTTTCAGAGGCACATATCATTCTCCAGATTCCAATTTGGTACAAAGAATCGCATATATGTTCTTTTTTTAATTGTTAATATCATATCACCCTGCGAACCTACAGCATTCATGATGATTATCATCATCCATTGTCATTTATCAGTAACGCATGATAGTAAATGTAACATGAAATATGTGCTTCTCAGTTCTAAAATAATACAGAAATTTTGAATTTATTCTACCTCTTTCATTGATTTTTTTAAATACAAAAATATTTTGTACTGGATTTTAAAACCTGTCAAGTAGTGACCTGTGACATGTAGTTTCAGTGAGAATTTTTTAATTTATTTGTGTTAACTGGTTTTCGCGGCTAATTGTAACTAATAACGTGCAAATTTTGACTGTGAAATGCCATTATGGGAAAACTGGCTGAGCTAAATATTTTTGTAAGAGGAAAGTGTGATTCCAAGTAACATCTACAAAACTAACACTATTTCATACAAATATAAAATATGATATTTCCCCACTTGGACGCCCTTAAAGTGCAAAGAAAAGTATTTTTATGTGATCAGATTTTATTATTATTTTACACAAAAACGCAAAATGGGATTTGCTAACACCTTTCTTGTTATTGCAAACCGTCTAGGTGCGTTCTATGGTATATACAGGTTAAAACTGTTAGGAAACTAAATTATTTTGTTTCTGATTTAACTTTATCTATTCTGTGCACAGTAAACTCAATTGTATCTAAATTAATCAAACTGATTAAGCATGTTGGACACAAGCCATTGCGGCAAATGGTGGAAAGCCATATAATACATACAAACAGAAAAGTAAACAATCACGCAGCTTTTTGTCGTTTGTTTAGTTCTGTCTGTTTGCTGTAATTTTTTTACTGTCTGTTGTTTCGAACTTACTAACATAATTCATTTTGTGGAATAATCGGAGTTATTTATTTGTTATTTCCTTGGTTTGTTTTTGGATGCCTGCACTGAGAGAAAGAATTGTTTCATTATACTAAATATATTTGTTTGGGTGATGTTTGCTTCAGCTAAACAATATTTTGTTGGTAAGACCAAGCTTGGAGTCCTCCAAACAAAATTAATTATTTCCCTCGACCAAATTATTCATTTAAACGCAATTTGTTTGTGCCAAACGTATATTTGGTTACTACAGGACGTCGAAT
>PNEQ01068791.1:0-34810 GCA_003012365.1 Medauroidea extradentata | reverse complement strand
ATGAAGTGCTTTGAACCAACAATTTTTTTTCGATGGACTAAATGATTTGGTTGGCGAAACTAAATCAATTTGGTTGACTTGCGGAAGACGGCAGTCTGGCGTGCGTAAGCGATAAGATGGCGAACACTGTATACCTCAACATTCAAAATATAAGTTTGTGCGACAAGTAGGACGTCTAAACCGTTAATCAGCATAATTATAGTATCTTAATTTTAGCTATAACAATTTCAAAGTGGTTAATTCGATTGATCACAAAAGATAATGCTATAAACTTGAAAAACACTGCAGCTCCACGACTCGTTGTTTATGCTGCGGCCCTGCGGAGCACGACGTAACTATTCCTATACAAATAACACTCTCGTTCTCGTAGAAGCACTCGTAGCTTAGTTGGTTAGGTCATGCGTTGCAAGTGTTAAGTGAAGGGATAAACGGATCAAATCCCGGCGCGGCCACACTCTTTTTTTACTCAACGAAATATTTTTATGGCCAGCTAAATATTTGGTACTGCTAACAAAATTCAGCTGTTTGCCTCAAACAAATCGAGGGAACATAATAATTTGGTACGAGCAAACAAATATTTCTTTGCCCCTATACAAACAAACGATTTGGTTGATTTAAACAAATTTTGTTTGCACCAACAAAATTTTTTTCTCAGTGTGGGTGTTCGTTTGTACAGATTTATTTTCTTGTAACTCTCTGACTGAATTCCTTGGGAAATTGTATATGTTTACCTGTTTTTGCCAGTTTCAACAAATGCATTTTGTTTGTTTACTTGTCTGTTTGTGTATCATCTTGTTTTCTATGACACGCCATTTGTTGCAATGGTGTATGTTCTACATATTCTAGTTTGTAACTTTTTTTGCACTCATTGCAAGAATCGTAAAAACATGTAGCTAAATAAGTTATGCTTCCATCTGCCAGCTTTTGTGTAGTAAGAACATTCATTACTCATCAAAGAGTGGTTCGTAACAATCTACAACCACGCAAAGAATAAATAGTATGGACGGAATTTTACTGTCGCTATCTCAACCAATCAAATAAAACAGTATTTCTCGCACATTAGATTGTACATAAAGTGTAGTCAAGTGATTTAATAAAGCTATTAAGGATCTTCCGTACCTGCGCTTGAAATTGCTACGGCGGGTTGCGATTATTCCTTTTTCAACGAAACTATTTAACAATATTCATATTTGCATATTCACGAATAAAAATACACTGTCTTCCATCACTGTATGTTTTAATATTCGGCATACTTATAAGAAATACAGTTTTAGAATACCTCGAAACGGTTTTTAAAATATACTTTTCCAACTACTATTTTGTTACATTAACATATCCCACAATTTAAATTATATGTTTGCAGCTCAGTGTACACTAGTTATAATAAAACTTAAGCACCGCAACCCCGGTCAAGTGACTTGCTTATAGTGTTCATTCATATTGCTTGATATGACCAGGTCAGCGTAACACGTAGATTTTCGTATCTTATAGCTATGGAGCCATCTTAAGGGCACAGTACACCTCAGTTTTCAACGTCTTTTTTATATATATATATATATATATATATATATATATATATATATATATATTTGTACCAGATATTTTTTTCTTATTTTAGATAAAACTTCCTCTCAGAAAATTATTGTATCTCTCATAGTTTTCGCGTAATGAGTCGTAAACATCAAAATTTCCACTTACGGTTTTATGTACGCCACTGAAACCAACTGTAATATGAAACCGAAAAAATTCACAGTATATAAAACATTGTACGCTTTAAAATGACACATATAAAAACATAATATAAAGTATTTTTGTACTTAATAAAAAATTCTGAGGTTTTTAATGACATTTAAAAAATTTAAAAAATTGTTTAAAAGTACAAAAATTTGTTTATATTTTATTTTATATAGTTCAAATCATAGCCTATAACATTGTTATACATTGTGAATTTTTTCGGTTTGGTATGTCGGTTGGTTTTAGTGGCGTACATAAAACCGTAAAGTCTAAATTGCAGGCATTTAAACTGTAATTAAGGGCTCAAACCTACATGTTACAACTGGTATTAAAAATAGCAGTTGCTGAATACACAGACAGTTCTAAAACATTTTGTTACTTGTACTGTAACCTCGTTTGTAATAACGTTATTCAACAACATTCCTCCAATCTCGTCAACGAGCGAGGTCGTGCAAGTGTATCACGTTGCAGGAATCTACGGGTTCGATTCCCGACTCCGTCCTTTCTTGTTCCGGTTACCCATGGTTTCCAGAAATCACTCAAGGCGAATGATGGGTTGAATCACTTGATATTGGTCATGGCCGATTCCTTTCCCGGTTCTCTGACAATTGTTCAGTTATTTGTGTTAGTGTACCTAATTATCTTACCTGTTGAGATATTAGGCCTCCATTCTCGCCCCTCCCTCAGTCATTGCAGTTAGTATGGCAGCCAGCCGTTCAAACGTGTATGCCGTATTGCCTACGTAGTAGGAACTGTCTTACTGCAGCCCACTCTTTTTACGAACTTTACACAAAAATGGTTGGTCCTACGTATTTACAACAAGGCGACCTGTTTTACTTCTGACGTGCTTCTCTAGTAGAAAACCTCAATAAAAGTTCGTAATTTCTTACGGTAGAAAAGTGGCACGTAATTAAAGGGGTGGCCACCGTAGAATTTTGTATTAATTTGTAAGATATTGTTGTGATTCTAATGTGTATTTGAAGGTACCGGTGGTATATAACAACACTCAACTTGTCATCGTTAAATGCCTCTTCATTCCATTATCTTACAAAAATACACTTTAAATTTTCCATGATTTAGGACTCATACCGCCCTTAATATTAGTTTTAAGTACGAAGTGCCACATATATTTTCTACTTGTTTTTTCATAAGGAATCACCTCCCGAAGTTTGTCGGTCGAATTCTGCTGCATCCAGTACATGTATGTATATATATATATATATATATATATATATATATATATATATATATATATATATAGAGAGAGAGAGAGAGAGAGAGAGAGAGAGAGAAGACACTACAATTTGAAAAAAAAAAATTATACTCACTTTACCTTCCTTACTACTAATTAATGAGTACTGAGTCTGAAGAAACTTTGGCAAGTGGTCATAAGATATTTCACGAAATCAAAATATGTTTTTAGGGCCAAAATTTTAAAACTGAATATTATATGAACAAAATAGGCCTACATAAAACTGAAATCACTGTATTGCTCGTGTATTCCAAAATGTAATTTAAAAAAGACTGCTCTTGTGATATAATGAACGCTGCTTTTAAAAAACAAAAAAAAAGTCATACAAAGTAATACGCGTGTAGCAAATTTTATTAAATTCTGAAATAAGGTCCAATTAAATATCACAAATTTCCGTAATATTCACTTGGCATAAACTAAATACATAAACTTTAAGTTAACTTTCTAAGTACTGTTTGTGTATTGAGTACGATTATTCCTTATACATCCCATGCGATTACACTATGTTCAAATAACAACTAATTAGAAAAATACGAAAAGGACATTGACAAAATCATAAAAGTCAAGACACCTTGCTAAGTTCTATATCTGCACCGTGCTTTTGGTAATTCAGAAAAAATATTTCCTTAGATATCTCGTGAGATAAAAATATGGTCTAACAGCCTCAATTTTTAATGCACTAACACGATATGAATAAAAAGAAATGTTAGTCAATTAATACTAATATTTACTATATTACTACCGGTTCTAAGTATCGTTTGTATGGAAATTTTTAGAAGTTAAGTGTTTATGTCAGTAGTTCTTATCTATAGTGAATATTGTATCGGGGCTACCCGAAAAAAATATAACAAAGTCACTGTGCTTGAAACTCTTACTAATAACAGATCTTGGCAGAAATTGTATTCATTGTGTATGGAATACTTTGGAAAGAAATTCTATTAATAGCAAAACAATAGTGTATTATTTCTCTGTAAACTTATTACTCTAAAAATATAAAAGTTTTCTCAATGCACCTTAAATGAAGCATTTAATGCTAAATTAGCGTGACTCGCATCTGTTGACAAAAATTTCGGAATATGAAAGTCTGCGACAATATTAATAAGTAAGTAATCATCAGGTATTATTGTACTGCTTTGCTAGAATGCTATCGCGTACTCGTAAAATTTATATCTCCGACAAACTTCAACAGCTAAATCTTCATAAAAATTACAAACAATCATATCCGGAGGGTATCGCTTCAGCGCAGAATTGGAAAAGAAAGACAATGTAGTGATTCGAAAATAACCCTTGGGCTTATTAGGGCGGTGGATTCATTTCCGGTCATTGACAACCTCCATTATTTCACCTTAGATTTTCGTGACGACGCACAAGACGAAAGTTTGTCGGTGTGTTTGTGAACATAATGGAATAGAGACCTTCGTAATTGTGCGAGAGAGGTGGACTCGCATTCGGCAGTTCCTGTGTTCGAATCACGACTCCGGCCAATCTGACTTCGTTTTTCTGTTGTATCTCGAAGTTGCTCCGGGCGAATTCTGGAGTGATGCCTTAAGTATTATTTTAATGACCTCGCAGTAGACGGAACATGAAGCCCACTTTCCTTACTTTAGTTATATGTGCAAAAGTAAATATTAAACAATATTACGTTCGTATTAAGTAATCTAAGTAGGGTTACTTGGCAATTTAGTTGTATTTAAGTCTCAAATTCAATACGGCCTAAAGAAATATATCGATATCACGCAGTTTTAAGAAGCGTGGTAAATAAATAAACGCTGGGAATATCTATTGAACGCTACGCTTTTTTGAAAGTAAACTACAAAATAAGAACACCCTTACATAATGATAAATGCAAAATTTATCAGGAAACATTTACCCAGAACGATGCATTTGTTACGTAAAATCTGTTGCACCGCAATTAAATGTAAGAGATTTCGGCGACAAGTCTTTTTTCTTTAGAAATAAGTTACTCGAGAAAATGTTTTGCTCAGAAAGTTGGTAAAAACTGTTGCCTAGGGTTAATTCTTTTTTTTTCCGAATTGGCTTCGAGGAACCTACCATTTTAAACTAACGTTTTTAGCGCTGAACTAAGTACAATTCCCTCACGCATGCGCCCTGCCGATATGCAGGTTTTGTAGCAGCTGGTGCAGTGTTTGGAGTAGAAAGGGTGGATAACATGCCTCAGCGAATGAGTTTTGAAACTTGGTGAAGAGAGACAGATAATAGACGGAGGGGGTTATATGAGAGAAGTTGTGATGTTTGTTTGCTCACAGAGCGAGCCTGACTACACAAATACAAGACCCACAATGCTCTGCGGTAGACTAATTCCCGCCAAACCTGCTGCTGAATATTCATATGGAACACGCATTAATGCCGGTTACTTGCCTCAAGCCCTGTTTATAAACAAAAGCCGTGCGGCGGAAGCGAGCAAATTGAAACGAGATAAACGCGCCCGCGTCACTAAACGCAGGTTATCGTTTCCTGTTCTGTATATATGCGTATTGATAGCTTATCAGTGAAATAAACGCGTTCGTTTGGATTTGCGTTCATTGTGAGCGCGTGTGGAAAATTATGACTTCAGTACAGTACTACGCGCTACATTAAAAACGTTTATCTTAATAATTAAAGTATTAAGGAAAAAGAAACACAGTTTAAGCGTCAACATAGAAGTGTCACGATGCTTCCCTTGTCAAGCCAATAAGTTTACAGCCTGGCAATAAAAACACAACTGTTTATCTGAGTGCTATTACTTTGTCAAATCACGCTGTCATCTCTTTAAAACCACAATCTTGCCTTTATGAGTGATAAAGGAAGCAGTTATCAGTGAAAGATATGCGTGTGGGAACCGTTTCAGAAAACTGTTATGTTGACAATGATGAATTGTTGCCTTAAGAACATTTGTTTGTAAAATATAAATAATTGTTTGCACAAGCTCAGTAAATCATTTTGTTGGAGAAAACAAGTTACGGTAATTTTATTTTGGTTTTCTTCAGAACTGTGCCAATTTTTAGGGATACTAAATATTTGTTAGCACATCACAATTCAGTTTCATAAATATTTGAACAAGCACGCTTTCCAATTCTGAGTCTCCTGTTGTTAATTTTGCTAGAGACATATAATTTTATTTTAAAGTAAGAACTGCAAGCGCAACATATTTTTATTCGCACATAATGACACAACTAACGGTAGCGTAAAGCTAAAGTTAAAAATTATAGTGTTTCATTTTTGTTTACATTTGCAATAGTTTCAGTGTGGTTAATGTATACTATTATTGACCTATGCAAAATACACTTAAAGCACGCTAATTATTTTATTTCTCACAAAAAATATCAACAAACCCACGAATCCGTTTAATCGTTCTTTTTTTTTAACTACTTAATGCGTGTTACATTCGTTGACACTTCAAATTGTGTTGCGTGAAAAAACAGCACGCTTATTACAAACACATTGTCCGATGCTCTCAAAAAAGATATAAATGACTTTTTTTTAACTGTCGTATGTGGGGAAGATACCAAACCGCTTTAAAAAAAAATTAAATCTCGTACGATAAAGAGCAATACTAAAACACGGCACTTCAGTTGAGCAGGTTGCGAATAAATATGTTACACAGTTCCATACGAAATTAAGCGGTAGCTCAGCGCTCTGGTGAGATTGTACTTTACACACACACACACACACACACACATACAACATATATTATCTATTTCAAGGTAGTTATGTAACCGTATATTTAGCCAAAACATTTTGCGTCCGACACTTTTTCACCCAAAGTAAAGTTTTAATTTTAATTTTAAAAAAATAACGGGCACACGTCGTTTTTCCTAACATCGTTTATCCTTATTTTAGGACGAACGCTTTTAGGACAAATGCTGTTTCGGATAAACGATTTTAGGACAAACAACTTCAGGACAAACGAAATTAGGATAAATGACTTTAGGACAAACGACTCTAGGACAAACGATTTTAGGACAAATTAATTTGAAAACTGAATTGTGATTTTAGGACAAACGAAACTAGGACAAACACCTTTTAGGACAAATTATTTTAGGACAAACGAAAATAGGACGAACGATTTTAGGACAAACAAAATTAGGACAAACAATTTTAGTACAAACGAATTTAGGACAAACAACTTTAGGACGAACGAGTTTAGGATAAATGACTTTAGGACAAACGATTTTAGGACAAATGAAGTCCAAGCAACAAAACCTCGAAAAATTGTTTTAGGACAAACGAATTTAGGACGAACGCCGCACCCGCAAAATAACGACAAAGCAATATTTATTTAAACGAAATAGAATATGCAATTAATGTTAAAATTGTTAAGTAAACTAAGTACACATTGATATTGCTGGAATCTACAAATAGGTCTTTGACTGATCAAATTTATATCAAGTGATATATTTGTTAAAGAAAACGGAAGCAACTGATCACATAAAAAGTGGAATATATAAATCACCCAACTATTACACATGCAGAAATGCTATTAAAATATATTTATTAAGCAACGTTCAATGTAGCATTAAATCAATTACGTAAAAACCGTACTCATTAAAAAGTACTATTGGCACAAATGCACTTTTCGCAGGAAAAATAAGCTAATGACATCACCTTCCTGTATGTGCGTCAGTGTGCATATGATGTTGGTGGGTGTGTGTGTGTGTCCGTGTGTATGTCTGTGTGACCCCTAAAAATTATTAACCATTTGATCGAATTTCATCTAACTTTGTACACATATAGTATATACCAACACTTCACTTTTACATATTTATTTTACGTCCTTTTCATATTTTAGAAATGGCGGACATTTTAACATTGTTAGATATGTTGTTAGACATATTTTAAAATTCCATCAAACTTGGTACACCGATACTAAATACAAATCGAACTTGACTTTGTGTGTTTCGTTCATCATGTTTTTATATTATCAAACGACAGCCATTTTTATATTTTAAGCATAGTATTACATGTCTCAGGAAATATTCTTCGGAATTCCATCAAACTTGGTACACATATACTACACACAATGCTAACTTTACTTATGAGTATTTCGTTCTTCTGTGTTCATATTTTCTAAATGGCACAAAATTTAGTATTTTTAGCATAGTATTACATATCTTGGAAAGCGTTTTTCAGAATTTCATCTATGGTGGCCATTTTAATATTTTTAGCACAGTAGTACATACCGTAGGAAGTATTTTTTCATAATTCCATCAAATTTGGTACACATACAAAACTGACTTGACTTTTCAGCATTTCGTTCATCCTGTGTTCATATTTTTACAACGGCTGCCATTATTATATTTTTAAAATAGTATAACATATCTTATCAAAAATTATTTTTCAGAAAGTCATCAAACTTGGAATTCTGTGTTCATATATCCAAAATGGCGGCTATTTATATATTTTTATTACAGTATTACACATCTTTGAGGAAATATTTTTCTGAATCTCAGCAAACTTGGTACACATATATTGCATACAAAGCTGACTTTACTTTTGTGTTTTTCGTTCATCGTTTGTACATATTTTTAAACGGCGGCCATCTTTATATTTCTAGCATAGTATTACGTAATGGTAGCCATTTTATATTATTACATAATATGCCGCATGTGGTGAAATTTATTTTATGGATTTCATCAAACTCTGTACGTGTATGCTACTTAGCCTACAAAGCTGATTTGAGTTGTCTGTATTTCGTTTAGCAAATGTTCGTATTTTTAAAATGACGACCATGTCTTTGTTTTGCGTAATATGACATTTTTTTTCCGAAGTTTATTAATTTCGGCACGTTTATTTTAGTTAGTTACGCTTTCGAAATGCATTTGTGTATTTCGTTCATCTTTGATTATATGTTGAAATCTGCGGTCATTTTTTTTATCTTTATGATAGAAAGACAACTCAGGAATATTTTTCTTCGTTTTAATCAAAATCGGTACGGGTATATTGCTCAGTAAGCTGACTTATTTTTGTATATTTCGTTTATCACATGATTCAACTAACATTATTATTCAATATTCCTAAATGTACTTAAACGATTTTAACCTTCAGGGTTAATTTGCAATGAGGAGCAAACTTTCAAAACCACACATGTCCACCTTATCTAGCTGTAGAAAAAAGTGAATAAACATCATATTTTATAGCACTAACTGAGAAAAAACATACCCATTTCAATAAGACATGTGTTTTTATGGAGCCTGAGTTCATACTCGTATGTAACACATCTTGTTTATTTATAAAGGGCATTTTACTTATTTTCGAGATTTTGGACATGTCTGGTTTTGAATGTTTGCTCCTCAAATAGGCTTATCAGTAATGCTCGTAACTTCTTGTTACTAAAGCACCGTACAGCTTTTAACTGGAAAGATTCTATCTTTGATACAGTTTTTAGGAAACAGTTAACAATTACTGTATGTTATTATTTCTGGGAAGTTTATTTTCAAGAAAATGAATATAAAAATTTTAAGTTTTGATTGCTAGCAGTACTACATTCAAGATGTGAACATATACAGCAATAAAAACATTTCTACAGAATAACTGCATAATTATTTATAATTTTTTTTAATACCCAACGCTGAACAATCCGTATTCAAGCTTTTTCAGTTAGTATAACTTTAACTCAACATTTAATTATGAAGAAATTAATATTTGAACTGCTTCATAAAGAATTTAAATCTTGAAATAATTATACCTACATGTTTCCCTGAGATGAAGTTTCTTGTGTGAAAATTGCATGTTCTAGCAGGAATTATAATGAATCTTTTTGAAGAGTATCTAATTAATCTAGTCTGTAGTCATTAAGGCATCGCTCTTTAGTTTTGCAGTGGTTTTGAAAATATTTTTAAAGCAAATTAATACATATATTACAATTCATTCTTGCCGTTTTAACACTAATATATCATCGTTTGAATTTTTTTTTTTTCCTGTTTCAATACACCAATCAGATTTTTAGATGTTTGCCCCTGAAATATCACATATTTTGGTGTAAAAATAAGCAAAATTAAGCAAAATATTTGTCAGCTAGCAAACGGTACATTATGCTGGAAAAAAAAACGGTCTGGCATAATTGTGTATCTTATAACGGTACGCAGTCTCAAATTTTTTTCATAGCATTTGGTTAAAAAATATTCGAGTTATTGGCCGTTGCTGGAAATAAATGCAAGATCATGACTAGAGGTACGTAAATTTCGCAGATACATTCCAGGTCAGGTTGAACGCCAATTATGTGTACTTCATTGTCATGTCTGTGACTTGCTGGCGGCTGTTATGAAACGCGTTTGACTACTGAAAGCAAGTAGTAAATAAGGAAATAATGGCTTGCTACCGGCTTGTACTGTTAAGCCAATAGATAATAGATTGTGGCCAGTGGGTGTATAGGACTGACAAGTCTAGGCTGCTGCCAGATTAATCCGCGAAATTGACGTACCTATTATCATGACCTTAAACAAACATAAATCGTTTCCAAATTTCTAGCCGGTATTCATTACAAAGCAATATGTAAGGAACAGTGGCGGCTCGTGGGTTGTTGCCAGGTAGAGCTGCAGTTGCCAAGAGCTGTACAGGGTTGTGCGCTGGTTGACTCTACAGCCACTGACACGCTGATGTGCAGGTGCCCCTTACTACTACTGAGTGGTCACAACACATCTCGTAGCCGGAAAATTTCATGGTCGTTTGTTTACGACGCGTTCATTAAGAGTGTACAGTTCCGACTATCTGCAGCCCCACCTGGCAACAACCCACGAGCCGCCACTAGTAAGAGGAAATAATATAACTTTTGTTCTGTGCTAATATAAATTACAGAACTGGCGCCCACCAATTCTCCCTTCATTCTAACCGATGCTGATAATTTTTATTGGTCCATGCATATTAGCACAGCTTGGTTATTATCCTACATAGATTATAGAGATTTATGATTCATTACTTTTGATACGATATTTGTTTAGTATGCTTTTGACTTCCATCAAATTCCAACATTAAAGTTATCTTAATATATAAAACGGAGTGTCCTGACACACTCACTCACTCATAAACGCACAGCCCAAACCGCTGGACCATGGAATTTTGAGGGAAGCTTTTCCTTGGTCCGTAGGCACCCACTAAGAATGGATTTTTCGGAATTCGATAATTAAGAGGGTGAAAAGGGGTGAAATGTGTTTTCAAAGAATCCCTGATATCTCATTAACCGGGAAACCTATCATAATTTTTTTACTTCAAAATATTGCCCAAACAAATGCATATTTGTGAATTTTTCGATGTTACGAAATTCGAAAATTAATTGGGTGAAAAGCCGTAAAATATGTTTTCCATTAATCCGTGATTTCTTCTAAACCATTTCAGTCAGTGAGGTGATTTTTCTTTAAAACTATTCTTAAGTAAATATCTAATTAAGTATTTTTAGAATGTTTCGAAATTTGTCCTTGAAAGCTCTAAAAAAATAAAACGTGTTTTAATTAATCCCAGTTATCTCCTAAATCAGTGGTTCTTTTTCCTACTTCGTTGAACAGCAAAGCCTTCTGTTAAATACACTTTTAAAAAATTATCGATTTTAGAATATTTGATTTATTATATGCGGGTTCGTGTCAACATCGAAATTATCAATTTAATATGAATACAATGCGTTTGCACTGTTTATATATTTACATCCAAGACAGCTTTAAATACAGACACATGGTGTTGGGGTTTCATTTCTGTGTTCCTATTTTATATGCTTAACATAGCTATAAATGAATTTCAAACTACATTAAATAAATAAACTATACTTATCACAACCTAAAGAGCAGCAAATTCATTTTGTACTTAGGTCAAAATGATCTTCGCAGCAGTACAAGTACTGGTCATCGAAACATTCACGTCTCGTCGCGCAGCTTTGAACTATTTCGGTCGTATTTGTTTGGATTTCGGGACAGTAACAAAACAGTTTTGACACTGAATTAATGCTCGTATTTGTGCATCTAGGCACAAAAACCACTTATAGTGAGGCATTCTGCCGAACGCTCTCTGTAAGGGTGTTAAAGTGCACTAAAATCATAATTTTATAGCTTTATGAAATAGTTTTAGTTTCGTAGACAATACTTGTGAGTACAATTTCCACTTACAAAACAATTTTAGCTCTCATAGTTTTCTCATAACGGTACGTCAAAGTGAAAATTTGCTTGTTTTGCTGCCATGCAAATAGTGAAAACCAACTGACCTACTTGAATAAAAAAAATTCACTGTGGTATTACGTTCCATGAGCAATGCAATAAAGTATTTTTTTTTTTTAATTTTTAAAAAATTCGCAAAATTACAGGAAAAAATTTGTAAATTCAGAAATTTTTTAATACAAAAATAGTTCACGGGGTTTTTTAAAAATGTTTTATTACATAGCCCGTGGCGTGTTATTTCACTGTGAATTATTTCACTTACGTAAATTAATTGGTTTTCACTATTTGCATGGCAGCGAAACATGCCAATTTTGACTTTGAAGCGCCGTTTTGAGAAAACTATGTGAGTTAAAAATATTTCGTAAGAGTAAACTGTACTCACAAGTATCGTCTACAAAACTAACAATATTTCAAATAAATACAAAAATTGTGATTTCCTCGCACTTGAACACCCTTTACAATCCCACTCGCGCATCTGCTACTGCTGGCCTGTGCCGGCCCACTTCTACTAACTTCTTATTTACACCGGCTGATGACGACGCAGCGGCAGCTATGTTGTGACGTAGGGTTTTCGCAGGCGTTTTGTATGCACGATTTTTAAATGCTCGTATTTACCTCAAATCAACTCCAAATTTAAAATTTTCACCTCCTATCATCTAGTTTTTTAACGCAGAAAATGTTAACGATCTCAGTAAAATTTGTGAGAAAGGCCCATTATTGCGGCCTGCCCTTAAGCATTCACTCAGGTATTGTATAAAGTTTGTGGTGTGGGAGGGTGGGGTGACCGGTTCGTATCCCGTGCAAGACTTTGCGATGTGAATTACTACGACATCATATGAGCATATTGCGCGCGCTCTTTACACTGAGCTAAGACAATTTATAGTTCACTGTTATTGAGTACGCTAGCTGTTAAATGCCTTCATCACGTATTTTGCCCAGCGGTATTTTTTTACATCACATAATTTCACGCTGGCATAGCCGCAGCCGGCCAGCTAGTATATATGAATACACATATACACTTATTAGTTTTAATGAACTTTAGTGTAGTAAGTTTATCACTTATTTGATGGTATAAGGAGCAACTAATGCAATTTAGTGTCCGCCTACTACATCCTTTTTGAAAGTAAATCGCTTAAAGTCCAATATGTTTACTGAGTAAGGTTTACATAATTCAACGACATAGTAAAGCTTGCAGGTAGACAAGCGGTAAATAAACACATTGTTTATTGTCATGAAATATTGAAAACAGCGCTATCGTTGCATTACACTGTAAACTGGAATAAAATTATCATTAAAATAGTTTCCATTTTTTTCGCATTTTTAGTTGTCGTTTTATTATCACAGTGTGATATTGCCTTAACGAAGCACAGACACGGTACAGTTTAAATGAACTATACCCGATGTATCTCGTGCTTGACGAATGACGTATGGGGGAAATGAAAGGAGGCTGTCACAGCGAAGCAGGCTACTCTCGAAGGAAATTGCTTTTGGTTTGAAGAGTGTGTGAAGGAAATGAGGTAGGATTTTGGAAGAAATGAATTATTTGCATAAGAATATACACGCATGGAACTATAAAAGTTGCCGACTACATGTAGATGCGCATGCGTAGAGAAATTTGTTTTGATGAACTGCGAAATTTATCTTTAAATTATATAGAATGGAAGCAAAATGTTAAAATTTTCTTGACGTTAAAATAAATTCACTACCAAGATTTTGCACTTCCGTTTACGTCACAAAAAGTAACAGGATCATAAATTCGAACCATAGTGTCAACAGATAAATGTAATTTCTAAATATAATTTAATAAATATTCTTAACATTTTTCCTTCAGAGAAAAAAAAGGAGAGAGAAAAATACAACAAAATAAGAAAAGAGAGCAAGAGAAAAAGTTTTAAAGCGAAATCATGTCTCTTCATAGCTTATCTACAGCAATAAAATTAGCAATTCCGTGAATAAGGCAGGATTGCAGGTAACAAGCAGTTCTGGAGAAGGCGACATTCCCAGTAGTATTTAATATTATAATCGGATGGAATATTGTACCTATTTTAGACCGGAATTTACTTGATAGAGAATAGTTTGTTTTTGATGTACAGTAGTTTCATAATAATAACCTACATCGCATTTATTTCGTAAAACAAATTTAGGATGACTTCGAGTAGTTCAATGTTTAATCTACTGCTGATTTGCAATAGCACTTAGGAAACTGAATGAGAAATGTAATAATAATTGAAGACACAAAAATTCCTCCATTATTTTTATTTTTCAAAAGTACATACATATTACAAAAATGTTTAAGCTGTAGTAACACTACAAAAGTTGTTAAAGATATTGACTTTATTTTGGCGCAATATATACTGAAATGCGCAAAATATACTGAATCATAATGGACTAATAAATATATATTCAAAAATTAATAGTTTTACCAACGTATATTATAGCGGACTAATAACTACCAAAAAATTAACAGTATAACTATCATATAAATATGTTTCTAACTTTTTAATATTAGCATGAATTTTATATAGTAGTCGTTCGAATATTATTGTTTCAATATAAAAAACTAATATGTTATATTAGTGTCCAAATTTTTTCCGTGGTGATTATTTGCTCATATGTTCGAAAGTTGCACGTAGTTAAATTAATGGCTGGCGGACAGCGTGAAAAAATTATTTTGTGTCGAGGAAAATGTGTCCGGAAATACTACCTTGTAAACGTAAGGCTGATTGAGCTGCAAACACAAGTGCAAACATTTTAATATAACGCGCGCAAAGTCGCCAGTCTAGTGACTGATAAGGTGGCCAATCATAGTACACTACAGTTTAGTGCGAGGTTACAGGTTTTAACAGGAAGAACTCATAAACAACAACAACAAATCAAAGCCTAAAAAATAATACATTTGAGTGATATCGCATTATAGGTCGTTCGGGATAAAGTGAGCACTAAAAATTTAACATTTGAAAAATATCACTAGACGTTACTGCGTGTGAGTCAACATAGACTATAGTTGCCTTACTTGTATGGTTGGCAGCGAAATTACGCAATATAGTTCCGTGCATTTTCGTATTCAAATACAACAATACTGAAATAAAATCAACCGATATCGACATAACTGTACTTTATATAATTAATGAACTATTTTTATCAAACTGTATATTTTCCCGCCGACTGCACAGGTTATCTTACACGCGTAAACATCAAGTGACGTGTCCAGAGAGGTTAGACATTTACCTTCGTTAGCCGTTACGCGTGGAAAATTTGAATTGAATTGGCTAAAGTAAAACTTTAGCAGGGCTTTTTCGAGTGCTCACTTTATCCCGAACCGCCTATATTTAGAAAGTATGCATTGAAGCACACGGGAATCAGTTGGACGTCACAAGAAAAAGCCACAACGATTTTATAAAAAAAAAGACTTCAATAAATAAAAATTTCAAATTAACAAGCGCATTTGTAGTACACATGATATTTATGTTTGTAAAATTTGTTTCAGACCGTAGTTAATTATTACATGGGTAATGCAGATATTTAACAAAAAAATAAAAACATTATGAAAAAAAAAGGGTAAAGTTTAAAAATTTAACTGTGTGAAACGTAATATAGTAAAAATTTTACGTTAAGTTCTGTAGTGATATGAAACTGTTTTTCTTAGTTAACAGGAAGATTTTAAAAGTGTGAAAACAAAACTGTTCAGAATTATACAGGATTCCTTTAAAAGGCATGGGTTATGGTACGGTGTTGCTTATTTATAGTTTCTGTCCTGTAAACATGTGGATATTTAATAATTCTAACTGTGTAAAAATATATTCCTGCTAGTCGTCTTGCAAGACACTTTGGTACGACTATTACAAACTGTGGCATATTTTACTTCTCACAAATGGCACATCCTCTTGTTGTAAGGGATAAAAGTATTTATTCTATACGTAAGATACCTATTTTTTTTAATACGTGTTCAGGCACTATATTTAATAACCGACATTAAATGCGTTCAAAAGCAATTAAACGTATCTTTGTTCTTGAACGTTCAAAACTTTGTGGTTGCTTGAGATAACATTTAACCAACTTCTACAATAATATGCTGTACTAAAGTTTCACTCAGAACTCTTGAACTTTACATTAATTATCCCTGCTGCTTATGTCACAGTTTCCAAGCGACCCGAACCTCTGCGAGCGAGTTTATCATCGACTGCGTTTCATTAGCAACTGAAACAAAGTCAAGTATGTCTGTAAGGAACTTGTACGTTTGGCGAGCTCCAAGTTTGTACAGTAAAAAGTACGCCTATTTAATCGTTCGTACGATATTTCAAACTTCGCAAGTTACAGTTCGTTATTTAAAGACTTCTTGCTTTTTCTCCTTACTACCGCTTTCTGTTCTCGCGGCAGTGCACAGGAACTTCTCAACTTGTGAAGCTTGTGCGTTGAAGTTTCCTTTACATAAGTACGACTGTTTCTTTGTTTTATTTTTTGTTGCATTCCGTGTATACATGCCGCTCCAACATGAATGGCCCAGCGGCCAATTCCATTACTATTAAAGTATGTAATATTATTTCAGCTATATGTAAACTGCTTTTTTCAACTATTATAAAAAAACTGTGATATTTGATACAGTACGGATTGAAAAAGTTTTATCAATTCGGAAAGACAAAAAAAAATTACATGTTTGCTTAAAAATCTATGATATAAAAAATACACATTTATTGTAAGAATATTTGTGATTTACATTTCCTAATTTCCTTATATGTGACTTCTTATATCTGTTGATGTTCTCTTTTAAATGCAGGTTACGTTTACTCTCATGGTTTTACTGAATTATTCTCGAAACATTTAAAAATAATTTATATTCATAAATAAATTATATGAAGGCTGAATATGCTTTAATGATAATTTAGTTATTTTACAGTAAGTGTTGTATGAATAACATATGCGTTTACAGTAGTATAGAAACGTTCGAACATTTTGATGTATGCACATAATTTAGAATCTCATCTCACGATCTAGGGTTCTAACACCGCCGAAAAATTTTTCTGAACTACGTGCCGAATTAATATGTAAGTCTGCTTAACACGTGTGCAATTTTTAAACGAAGGAATAAAATCCACGAAAAGTATAACACTGTTTCTTAGTATATCATAATAGTAAAATAAAATGTCAGGCATCTTCTATTAAGCCATTATTTTACGAACACAAATGTCGTTTGATGACTGATTTAAACATTCTTGGAAATATATATTCGGTAAATACATAATATTCACAATGGTGCAATCATAACACGTAAGATTCGCATTTCGGAGAACCCAACGCCGGCTGTACTCAATACCTCCATGTAATTGCTGGGACGTTCAGTAACAAATGCCATGACATTTTCCTCCTTCAGTTTCTGTCCTTGTGTTAAGTTAGTGTCACCATCTGTAAGGTCTTCTCTGTCGACGGAATGTAAACCCTACCTGACTTGACTTAACTTGTTGGCTGTTGGCGAGTTATAATATATGTTCCAGTACATGCATCAGACTGAAAGCGTGTACTGAGCACCAATGTAAACTGCGACTGCACACGTGTCCCTGAACCCTGTGTGTCTTATACCTGATGACGGGAACAGATTCCAGTTTCCGAAACATCGTTATTACTGCCTGTCTGGAGAACTACTGTGTTTATGTTTCGTCTCATCGTTGTGTCGCATGTTGTTTTCCCTTTGTGTCTGACATTAATACGGGTATTGTTTCGCCATATTGGTGTGTCGTATTTTTATTTTGATTTTGTGGGTCATACATTTTTTTTTTCTGTTTGTCCCTTTGTCGAAGCAGAACTTTTTTTTGTTGTCTGCCTTGGTGGGGTCTTGGGTTACTTTTTTTATTGTTATTTCTTATGTGTTTGTCCTTGTTTTATATGATACGATTCCATTTATGGAATTTTATGTTCTGTCTGTATCCTGTTGACTAAAGTATACTCTGCTTATTTATGTTTTACTATTATCTTTAGTTTTCTTTGACAGTCATCTATATCGCATTGGAGTATATCCAAGGAACTGTATCCAGTCAAGTAAAGTAGAAGTTGAAACTGGAAAAAATTGAGTAGTATTTATAGTCTGCAGCTCTGCACATTGTGAAAACTCGTTCAAAAAAATGTGTGTTCTTTTGTGTTATTGTGTCGTCATCATTGTGTCGTTGTCGTTGTTGTTATCCTGCCTTGTATCCAACATTATCTTCATGTATGTATTGTCTCTGCTGTCTTAATTGAGGTGTCCTGATGGTTTAAAGGTAAGTTTGGTTTAGTCTTAGGACTTTTCCTTCATGGATGATTATTTTATTTTTATAGATTTGTTGTTCACTAATTCTTCGTGGGATCTTTCATGTTCTGATGTTCTGGTTTGTATGGATGTGTTGACTACAGCAAAACTAAGCTTGTTTTTTCTTAGTCTCATATTAGATTTCTGGGATGACATAATGTTGCAGAACGCTCTCAAGAACGATAAAATATCCAGTGTCGTTATTAATTACGTTAAATGTTATGTTTTGTAAATATACAACTACACTTCATATTATTACGTTAATCACAGGTTTTTTTTCTGTAGTACAAAGTTTTGTTATTACTAGTATATCATACGCCAGAGATAACACACTACATTGTTTAACAGACAGTAACAAGAAATATTATAACGCGAGATGAACATTCATGGCGATAAAATAATTTTTTATGTTACCTTTACAGTAGGCTATAGCCGTGCCGAGTCGTAAGCAACCTGATAAACAACGTGCCCTTAAAGCAATGTTTGGCTGTAAGGAAATAATCTTTAAAGGCCTCTGGAGAACCTAAAATGGGTTTAAACACTTGTTATATTATTTTAGTTGTATTCCTAAGCAGTTTCCTCACAAACGACAAAATTCATCGAAGATCAGTACACTGCGCGAAGACGTGGAGAGGCTGCTACTATATTTTTATAGCGTGTCCGTGCTTCAAACAAGCACAATGTGTCGCATGGAATCGAACACATTAAATCCACAGATATTATCTTGTTTCCTAAATACTGTAAAAATTTCAACAAAGCCTCTTCCAGATCTAGGTGAAGTTCGTCGTATGCTTCACTGTAGACAAAGTAATACATATTTTCCATACATTCTATATTAAAATAAATAAATGGTACTGTAGCAGTGGCTGTAATCTACTAATATGACAGTGGCAAATGAAACAATAAAAAAGTGCAATGAAATTAGAGTAAAGTTAATTTTGGTTCTTTATACTTACAAATAACTTTATACTTCGTGAACGAAACGCAAATAATTAATCATTAGGACATAACATTGGCAGAAAGATTATAACATAGGGCCTACTTAAAATATGTTTTGGTATAGACGTAATTTTTGCTGCTGTAGATGATTTGTTACACGTTTTGGGTAAAACATAAAATACAAAAAGTTACAAACATGCATGTTCTGCAATCCGATTGTATATTGATATATTGTGTATTACCACTTCGTAGATATGATTTATCGTGCATATTTTCTACGAAATCTATAAAAAACTGTTTACTATATATATTATAATCAAGAGTAATCGTTGTTTGACGAGAAAATGGAAAAAAATTATCTCTGAATATTAGGTATTTTGTATTTATTACTAAATAATGATGCCAGGTAAAAAAAAAAGAGTCACAAAAATTTATATATATATATATATATATATATATATATATATATATATATATATATATATATATATATATATATATATATATATACACTGTAATACAGAACGCATATTTCACAGTCAAGTTACCTAATATATAATGTACCATTCATATATTTATATTGTTCAGATAAGAACTTTTCTTATCTTTTCTGCATAAGCTAGAGAAGCAAACTTGAAATATTAAACCACAGATAATGTCCATTATATTCCTCTTCATATTAGAAAGTAGCTGCTACACCAATCGTGAATTTCAATTTCTCCTGCATACACAGAGCATCAGCCGTACTTCTTGCATTGTGTACAGCTTCCAATTTTAAATTAAATATGTGTCACATATATACGCGCTGAAAAAAATGTAAAGGGGATTTACGCTGTGCAACACAAAATGTCTTTCAAAACCGTTTAAAATTGGTTGTTAATAAATAATAATCTATGTGAAAGCAAGTAAAGCACAACTATTTCATGATCAGTATAAGTGATAAGGTAGTATCGCAGAAGTATTTAGTTTTAAACGTTGACTACCGTATACATCGCATTTTCATATACATATACATTTTTTCGGTGACAATGCAATTAGTGATCAATATAGACATTTTTTCAGGTTATAAAACGTTTCTCATGATGTATATTTCACTGTTTTCCGTACTGCAGGCATAAAGGCCCTGAATAGAAAGCGAGTGTAATTTTTAAAAAAATATATTTATCTAAATCAAAAGTTTAGACACTCTGTGTATTCTGTTTTAAAATTAAAAGGCATGTTTTACTACAATACATTTAACACATTATGAAATAAGTACGAGTCACCCAATAGAGTAACTAGATTTCCAAACGTATTCACATTGCTTTGTAATCATTTCTGAAATTTTTGCGGTATAACTCAGGTTATATTTAGTAGAGAATATCCCTTTATTAACTGGAAATTGGCACAATTCTTTAGAACAAAATGATGATACCCTACTTAGCACTGCAAAGTTAATGTCCGAGATGCAAAATCACCAAAAAGTTAAGAATGCTACAATTATGACGTCATCCCAACAAACGGCAAGTAATCGAACACATTAGCTTCCGTCACATTTATTACTGTCACCCGATGACGCTAGCCGGAACAAAATGAGTAATGATACATGCTGTGAAAAAAAAAAATCTTTTTTGCCAAAATTTATCCTGAAGCCTGCCCTGTAGTAATAATAATTTTACTATTTATAGGGACAAGCGTAATCAACGGTATTGAATACTGACTATGTATTTAATGGAAATGAAAACAATAGGATACTTTCATAATGTCACGATATTTTTAAATCCTTCGTTTCGATAAATACATTCATCGTTGGTTTACAACCAGTATTAATATTTTTAAAATAACACTTTACAGGCCACCAAAATGTAAGTAATATATCTTATTTCAACTACATGACAAAAATTTACGTTCGGAAATCGTTAAATTATATTCCTAATAATAACTACGCAGAGTAACCAACATGAAACACAAAATGTTCTAATTGTTTACCAAGCCAAAGCAGGAAATACACTAGTATAATATGGTATCATACTATATTGATATACGTTTGTGAGTTACAAATGAGTTTCTCGTTTCCGTAGAGTTTTCAAAGGCTCTTAAAGAAAAGACAGGACTTTAAACCAGTCCGTCCATTGTGAACGACGTACTATTTAAAGATGTCGTTCACCGAGTAAGGAGACAGATGAGAGTCTTCTTTTACTTTTATCGCTTGCTACGACAGGGGGAAGAGGGGGGGAGTGGTGTGAGGCAAGAAGGAATGAGAGGGAAGGTTATGGGTGAGCGATAGAAAATGCCGAGCGTCTGACGCGATGGCCTCGGTGGTTGGTAGCCATGGCGACGCCAGCCTCTTGCTCGGCTCCCTTGCAAGTGACAAGAACGTGACGTCACTTCAGCCCTTGTCTCCGCAGGATATTATGCATTGTTGTTGCCGAGCGGAGACAGTTTGAGTGGTCGCTAATGGCGGCGGATAAACACGCACCACACACAGTTCTCACATACATCTCACACACATATTCGCATACTTTCCTGGGGAATACCAACCTTCGCCTACGCGGGCAATTGCTTGCCAAACATATGATCACGCCGCTAATTAAATTCTGATCGTCGCAAAATGCTGAGACCGGAAACTTTGAAGGGCCTCTGTGTTCCAGCATTTTATAGCTAATCGGCTTCACCTCAAGGGCGATTCGATTTTGTTTTCTGACAGGGTCACACACAATTTTCACACGTGGAGAACTTTGTGGACATAATGCGAATTGACGGCTCATTTTCTCAATGTACTTTTGGTATTCCTTCCTCAACCAAACTAGCCACTTCAATTCCACCGCTTTTCAATCCACACTCTCAATGTTAAGATTCTGGTTCGTTCCGTTCTTTCTTCTATACTTACAATAAACTATGCCAAAAATTTAAAATATAGAAGAAAATTAACCATGACGCACTAAAATTTTTCCAAAAATTTTCCGTATGTAACAGCTCAAATTGTATTATTTTGCGTAATTTGAAATGTGAAGAAAAATTAGCTGTCTATAAATTCTAACTATAGTCTACAAAGGGAAAAATGCCAATTTGGTAAATTTTAAACCATTCATGATCAGTTATAGTTCAGCAACAATAATTGTTTCCAGTTTTATAAATAGTCGTAAGTTGTGACGCGCTTCCCTAGTGATGAAACTGAAACGAAATTTTCATTGATATGTGTCATATTATGCTTATTGAAATTTCGTCATAACAGTGAATTCTATGCACGAATTTTGTAGTTATAATTTTTGTTCAAGTTATATTTCATTTGTAAGATAAGATTTATTTTGTTATATATTATAATACATGAAATACGAACAAAAAAATTATTCAGAGTGTGAAGGGTTTACAAAACGACCAAATTTCGCACGAATCTGAAGTAATGACGTGAAACTTGTCAGGCGTACAATCGCACTCCTATCACTCAACACACAAGAAATCTCGTAGCCATATACACAGTCAGGATAGAAGCCATTACTGCTGTGATCCACGTAATACTGACTCGCTGCTTACGAAGCCACAAAAGTGATAAAGACACGATATACCAACAAGGAAACCTCTCCATAGACAACATGTAAGCTTACTACCTGATACTAAAATTAAAGTCCTGCACCTCCCTTTCCAGTCCTTTCAGACAACTATCTCCAAGCATCAGCAAGCCCTGCTACTTTTATCTTAAAAAATACCTCACACAGAATGTGGAAAAAAAATGCAACGTACGAATGATGCTGTTAAACAATGGGTATTATTGTTCAACCTATGCCTTTCCCACACCACTAAATAATTTGTGTAAACATTGATAACACACAGCATGTGACTGCATGTAAAAAGTTCGCATTCATAATAATAATAATTAAAACAGTAGGTCTGAACGCCATGCCATTAAATGTATTTTTTACGTGTTTTAAAATATCTTACACGTCAGGCATCTAAGTGATTGTTGCAAATATGTATGACTATAAAGAACATAAGATTTTAAAACAAAGTTTAATCAGCTTAAAGATTTTCTTCCTGAGGCACTATTTTACTCCATCCTTGCATTTCTACACTTAGTGAAACGACTTAATTAAAGTACCTTGCAAAAAAAAAAAACAGGAAATATAAAGGAAACTTTGAATGTAAACGTAATTTTAACGGAGTAATAAGCCTTTGGATATTAAATTTGGAAACACTTGTTTCCTGGGAATAAGATAAACTTAAACTGACAATACTCGGAATATTACACTTTGTTAATGCGACCAACAAACCAACAACAATCGTTCTTGGTGCCCTCCCCACTTGTGAAAATAAAAGGGGTGGTCACCCACCGTACAACATATGTACCGTAAGCAAATTCTAATGTTTTAAGAAAAATTACAGATTAATGTGACCTACGTAACAAAAATAGTCCTCTTGTAGCGACTGACAAGAACCCACCGTTTTCATACGAAACGCACGTGAGGCTTGGACGTGACGGTAAAGAGCCTACCACTTAGGCAATACTGCGTACATTTGTATTTGTTTTATCTGGCCGCGCTACACAGACGATAGTGGCCATTCGCTGTATCATGTACCGTATATTGATTAGCTAACCTATACTTTGTTCCTGGCACTCTTGTACAGCTAAAATTGCCGACGAGACATTAATTTACTTCATCAGCAAATTCTCACAATCCTTCAAACCCCACGTACATTTTCAGCTGCAGCTGTATAAAATACTTGTTTCCTCGAGAAGAACTTTTTATCTCTAAGTGTACATTCATTTGAGGACATGTCGGATTCCGATTAAATTAGAAGGAAAAATGTTTCGTAAAATACTTTGTTATGTTCTTCGAAAAACAACCCTTCATAGCTTTTAAATTCCTAATGATCGAAATTAATACGATATACAATCGGTATAATCGTATGTGTAGTTGTTTACGCAACTGAGATACGTTGAAAAAAAAATTTATTTGCTAGTGCAATTAATGTTCAGAACGACGGTCTTCCTTTCATAAATTGCAGACTGAAAATGAGGTGAAATAACTATGGTAGTAATATAAGTAAAGCTAATTAAAACGTACGTATAATACTGTAAGTCAGCTCCTACAATCATTTCCGTTATTTGTTTATTTCCAAAAATCACGTTATTACATGTTTATACAGAAAAAGTAAAAGGTAAAACAAAACAAAAAAATGCGTTACAATCGAATACGACGAGTTAAAAAAAATTTCTGAAAACCTTACATTCATTCGTATGATTTCGCATAAATCTTAGTAGCAACTAGGGCATCGCTATTACGATATCAGTGAGTACAATAAACGGGGATATTTATCTCAACAAGAAATGTATGTAACTCCATACCTAAATGCAGCACACACTACACCTACTGACTGTAGAAAATATGCAGTAAAGAGTCACTCACTATACCTGGTGTATATGTTACAGGCGGGTAAGGGTATTGTCAGAATGCGACGTATACAAGGTTGGCAGAGAGATAAAATGCGGAAACTCTGAGCAGAGCGTCGCTGACTCCAACAAAGGACGCTCGGGGCAGTTTACGTCTCACAGGTACTTCCCGTCATCATGTAAGGACAATACACACACTCAGTCAACCCTAAGACGTCACACAGATCTCTCCACTTTCATGGATCTCACAAACAACATTTACGAACTGCTGTTGTAAGTTCTTTATTAGGACTCCAATCGACTTTGTAAATTGTATAACGAATCGTACCTTGAAATATTCGTGTGATGTTCACTTAAACGTTGTAGGGAAAAATCGTTTAAAAGGTTGTCTATAAAAGTGAAACACGTAAAGTGTCACTGTATTTTGGAATAAATTAACTACTTATCTGAGTCACGTCATGTTTACATTGGATATATTCGTGATGATGTGAAAATAAATGTTAAGGGATATTCGTATAGCAGGTAACGCACTTAATTAACTAATTGCCAACAAGGAAGCGACAAAACAATAAAACCCTTCCCTTTACATATAACATTACAACGTAAGTGATTATAACACCCAGTTTTGTAACTAAGACGTAAGGCCAAACTTCTCAGTTACAACTGACTAAATTAAATAATTTTATAACAATGCACTACTATTAAATAACGTTATTTGAAATAAATATTTTTAAACCATGTATCTGTTTCATTTACGCCAAATAGTTTATGTCTGGACAGTGAAGTGTCGTAGTAGTCAGTACACCTCTGTGAGTATTTATGTTGTAAGACATAGTGTTATGGCCGAAAACAAGTAGTGAAAGCTCTTTGGTACGTAAAATGTCACCTATTCAGATAACGGTGAATATGTCGTATAAGTGCCTTCAAACATTAAAATCAAGAATTAGATATTGAAATCAAACAACCATCGGATAGTAAAGTTTATGTAAGGTAATTCATAATGAGATAAGAATCAAACATTATGAGCATGTATATAACGCCAGCTTTATGAATAAATCTCTGCGCATTGTTACGTCAGACATTGATTCATATTTAGTACTTAGTAAGCTGACTTGACTTTAAGTAGTCCTATTATGTACGTCCTTTCTTTATACTTAAAAAAATAACGTCTTTTTTATATCTAATATATAAAATTCTCGTGTCACAATGTTTGTTTCCATACTCCTCCGAAACGGATTAACCAATTTCAATGAAATTTTGTATATACATTAGGTAGGTCTGCGAATAAAGTGCTATTGTTTAGTAAATATTTTTAATTTAATAATTTTAGATTCCGTTCGATAACTGTGTGAGTGATAATTGATCAGTTATCCCCACGAGCTGATACTAGTCTATCCCCACCAGGTGTCGCTGCTCTATTATTATTATTTATTAATTTCTTTATTATTAGACCTCTTCCACTTATATACGACATCGTTACACACTTACGATAAGTTATTTATGTGACAAAACAACGTTTGTCTGGGCAGCTAGTTTTTACATAAAATGACATATCTGGAGAAACCGTTTTCCGAATTTAATCAAACTTGGTTCACATATAATGCTTAGTAAACTGACTTGAATTTTGTGTATTTCGTCTATCCTGTTTTCATATTTTCATAATAATGGGCATTTTTATTTTTTCAAAATTATGACGTTATTGAGAAATATTTTTCCTCATTTCATTAATCTGCTCAAAAACATACTTCTCATATAGTTGGTTTGACCTTTGTGTTTGTCTTTCACTCTACGTACATATTTTCGAAATGCCAGCCATTTTTATACTTTTATCATAACGTGGCATATCTTAAGGATACTTTTTTCAGAAATTGTTTTAACCTGGTATACACATAATGCTTAGGAAACTGTTTGGACTCGTGTGTATTTCGTTTATTTTGTGTTTATATTTTCAAAGGGCGGAGATGTTTATATTTTGTAACTTAATATTACATATCTAAGATATTATTTCTCCGAATTTCATCCAACTTTGTACAAATGTATTAAATACAAAGCTGATTTTCCTCTTACGTAATCCTTTCATTCTTTGTTAATTTTTTCATAGTGGTGACTATTTTATATTTTTAATATTACGACATAGTCCTATGTCTGATTTTTCTTAACATTGGTACATACCGCTTGGTAAGATGACTTGACTTTTTTGTATTTCGTTCATTCTTATTTCTTACTTTTAAAACGGAGGTATTGTTTTTTATTCTTAGCGTAATGACACATCTGAGGAAATATTTTTCCGGATTACATCAAATTTGGTACACATGAGTTACACAAAAATTTTTTCTTCAGTTTGTGTACGTCCTTCATCCTGGTTTATATTTTCCTTATGGGCACATCTTTAAATATTTAACATATTATGTAATATTTGAGGAGATATTATTCCGAACTACAGTCGTCTTGGTTCAAATTTAAAACTTCGTAAGTAAATTTGTCATTTGTATGTGTCTTTTATCCGGTGTTCATATTTCTTAAATTGCGGCCATGTTATGTTTTAGGAAAATATGACATATTAATGAAATATTTTTTTCGAATTTCGTCAAACGTGTTACACACATAAGTCTAGTAACTATGAACATTACTTGACGTTTATAATTTTTTTTTCATACAATCTTCATACTGTTAAAATGGAGACTGTTTGAACATATTTTGATAACACCTGATTTATATGTATCAATGTTAAACAACTACTTACTACTCTGTACACGCGTAGTACCTAACAAGTTGAATTAACTTTTACGTTTCTTTTCATGCCTGTTGGTATTTCCTAAGTGTCCGCCATTTACACAAATTACGATTGGTTTATTTAGACTCGGTATACATTAAGTGCTAAGTAACGCAAGGTAAACTTAAAGTTCTTGGTTCATGTTGTGTTTAGTCACTTCAATTCCAAAGATTTTACAACATAAATACATAATTTTTAATACATGTAAAAATGTTGTTAAAATAAAATGCACAGCTCCTAGGACTAAGGAAATTCCTTCTATATAAAAAAACCTAAATAATTAAAGCAAATTAAAGAAGCATGAAAAATTTAAATGCAGATAAGTAATGCATGATTCTGATATACAACCAATTTAATATTTATATACTTTATTATCCAACTTTGGTTTAACTAGTCCATATTCTTGTAGGTCCACCATGCTAGAAGATAGCACGGGCGAAATTGATATATTATGAATTAATATTTCTAGATATATGTAAATAATTGTAATTCTTAGTGTTTACTGGTTCCAATTTTAGGAATGTAGGCGTATTAGTTATGCTGGTAACTTCTTGTTTAGTACGTGTAAGCCTATCTTGTTTAACAAGTTCAAAACGTAAAACGTGCAATGTTTGTTAAATTATGGTATTAAATTTTTCAATCAATAGTTCCAAATCTTTTGTAATTTTCCGAAATGAAATGAGAAACGGCTTAGAAAAAGGTAGATCACCTGCATCGTTCGGTACTATTCTCACTTGCGATCTGTTATGGAGTATTTAGATCAATCCTTGTTCTTTTCATTCTTCACTCAAAAAGATTTATCTTAAAAATAATATTACTATTTCTACCAGTTAAACATCCAATTTCCAATCTGAAACCTGCTTAAAATGCACAAATTTTCACCTAGAAATCAAAATATTTTCGGGACCTGACCCCTGGAGCGCCCGCTTAAAATTTAGGATTCGATGAATCTTTATAAATAATTTCACTTCTCCCGCAATACATCTGCTTATTGGATACACTCCCTGCTATCATTGCTGCATTCAGCAAATACAAAACTGTGTAAATACACTCTTCAGAGATTAACTCCTTCATAGTAGGCCCATGTGAACAGAAACCAAATAAATGATATTGCTTCCGAGTCGTTCCGGTACAACAAGAAGAAATGGTAACTTGCTTCATTTGAAGTACTGCAAAAAAAGTCATTCTTTGCCAACAGATAACAAATAAGTTTTCTTCTGATCGACTGCACTCGCTTTTCAATTCAGTGTTCTCTTATCGATCCGTTCGACCTCCTTCTATATATCTTATCTATAGAGACCGGAAAAATTCGCGGCTTCACTGAACTCTAGGCTAGCCTTCAAGGATATGTGTGTAGTCAAGCCATCAGCAGCTGTTCGTTGGCTGCTTGCTGACACAGTCAAATGGGTCCGCAATTAGTTACATTTTTATTATTGGCTCATCGACTTCAGTGCGGTGTCAAATAAGTCAACGGCCAATCGTGAAAGTAGCAAGAACTTATAGTTTCTGGAATTCTAGCTTATGCCTGGAAGAAAACGTGAATTTTTCAAGTCTCTACTTGTCTATACATCTTACTTCAAAAAGCTGTAAAAAGCCAAAAAGGACAAACTGATTTTAAAAACTTCACTTGTGTATTGGTACAACATTCCTTAACACTGAGTCAAAGCCGTTACGACAAAACTGTAGCATCGAAGAAAAAAAATATAATGCTTTATTTCGCACAACTTAAAAATATCTATCGACAACTAATCTGTTTGAAAAGTGCGAGAAAATTTCAGTTTAGTTAGCTATTAAATTAAGTCCTAGTACTTTCTTGAGTTTCGAATGTATTAAGTGCTTAGTAAGCAAATGTTGTAACACATTTTTGTAAGAAAAAATATTCATTGAAATGAGTAGTTACTATTTTTTTTCATCCAAAACCGACAGCGTGTACAATTTTTTTTTTAGGTCGAGTGAGCACGATATCAAAGTCAAACTTGTATTCTTATTGCCAATTTTTTCCAGGCTGGAGTTAAAAATACCAGCCTTAGACAAGAATAACTGTAATACTTCAGTAATTCAGATAACGTACAACATGTGAACGTTACAATTGTGCTTAGCTGTATTTAATACTTTTTAAATGCGGTAGATTAGTTGTATCTGACCTACGAAGAGTACGTAGTTGCATACATGCCGGAAGTAAATAAAATTCTCGGTCCGAACGAGCGCACACATACGCGCACGCACGCAGTTTCACCAACACTCACACACATAAAAACACCAACTAACACACACGATCCTTCACCACTCTCTCTCTTTTTTCTTAAGGGGGATTGATCCCTGTCAGATCGGTTTTACGGTTTTTCTTATAAATCAGGGAATAGACACTTTGTTTTACTTTTTTCACGCTGACAAGGCATAATTTATTGTTTCATTCACTTTTTGGAATCCATATGGCATTGTTTCTACTAATTTTGTGGCCTCTGTAGTCGCTCCCGTAAATAAATTAATTTTTCCTTTTCAGCTGTTTCCCGTTGCAAAACAATGAATATATTATAGTTCCAGCAATTACAGAAAATCGATTAAGTTTGTATCTATGCCCTGTCGTGACAAACATTTTGATACATCCACTGGAATAGAAGTTATCGAGAAAAAACAGATAAATCCAAGGTGGTATGGATCAATACCCCTTTAATGGCGCGGTGGTCCAGGGACCAGACCAATCGCCTCCCACCGAGGCGATCCGGATTCGATTCCCAACGAGGTCGGTCCCCGGATTTTCGCATGTGGGAACCTCGGTGGACGATGCCGCTGGTCGGCGGGTTTCCCCGGCCATAATCATGTCACCCCTCACCAGCGCTAAAGACCTCGTTGTTAAGCGCTGACCAAAATATCTTCATTCACACATTCTTTCTTCCTCCCTCTCTATCCTACACACACACATGTACACAAGCTAGCAAACTATTGCTTAGAGTTCAGATTCTAATTTAGAACAATAATTCATTTTAATTAATAATTTGTCAGAATACAAACGCCCACATAAATAAAATATGGAAAATATATGCAAATGTTGCATTAGTTAAGAGACAATAAACGGAAAGTTCTTTGAACAAATAAAACATTCAGCGAAATTCGTGGAAAGTATTAATCAAATTACTTCCTGCATTTTATAAAGAAATTAGGCTAATTGCTAGCCAACGTTAATTTATTTTCTCGAGTAGTGTAATAAGGAAAATACTATATATGATGAAGGAAACGTTGCTGATATAATGGAGCCATGAATATGGTAAAGCACCGAAGTTATTAATTCTTAGGCGAAAGTGTTTGTAAAATTATTTAAAAACGGGTATATAATTTTGTTTATTACATACCTGTTAGTAAAATGAAAGCTATATGCAAATTTAAATAAACTAACTTAAGTTTTATCACTTTACGATATTTATGAAGGACTGTGCGAAAATTGAAATATATATATATATATATATATATATATATATATATATATATATATATATATATATATATATAAAATAAATAGTTTGAATGCATTCCCTTTTGATATGACTATCGATAAATAGTTATATTTCATTAAATGATACAGAAGACAAAAATTATTTCTGAATAAAAAAATTTTCAATATTGTTATTAGATTAGTATTTTTGTGACAAAGATAGTGTATTGGTTTATTTCAACAATTATAAGTAACACTGTTCCTGCTCACTTGAAACAGCCTCGATTTATCTCGAGTTAATGAATAATAAACTGAAAATGGGATTCTTTCATAAGTGATTATTATTATCACTTGCGTAGGATTTCTTGTATGCTGTACTATGTTTTACGCTCAAATTTTTATGTTGTTAAATAAAACATTGTTTATAATGTGTCTGATCTCTTGAGGTTTGTTACATTTGTATGTTTTTAATAATAATAAAACTGTAATGTTTCAATTTATGACGTTATACACTCAAAGACTTTACTAATATTTTCTTCAATTCAAAGATGTATTTTGTTACAACCTCATGACTAAGAAATAAACAGTTGCTAGAATGTCAGAATATGCATTCCTTAACCTCCTATACTAGTGAGAAATTAACCGACAACTTGTGTAGGCTTGTCAGCCAGTCACCTAACCACCTAAAAACATAAAGGCCCCTGTAAACAACAGCTTTTTTGACAAAGCCTGGGAGTGTAAATGAAACGTAAAAAGACGGACACAGTTTCACATAAGGAAACGCGATTCGTCATAATGAGGAGTTTAACAGCATCTAGCTATCTGGACTGCCACAGTATAACACTGTATTTAATATTAGGATTGCAGTATCTTCAATGTGAAACCTTTGACGCGGGCGCCTCGTCCCCCTTCCAGTGCAGGTCGTCGTGTGCACCGCGCATCCCTCACTATTGACCACGAGGCGATTACACCGGCCCGCCGGGAGCGCTAGCGCATATCGGAACACACTCGGTGGTGTACCACACGAGGCAATGTCCTGGTTGCAATCCACAGCATTCTCATGTGCCTTAGTGAAGTAGTAGAAAACCCAGTAAATGGTTGCAACAACCCTCTTGTGCGAACATGGGTAATTACGTCGTGTTCACGTAACTTCTCCCAAGTAAATCAATCAATCAGTTACAGCATAACGTATCCTGGAGACGGTTAAACATGTTCCGCGTGAAAAAGCCTGCAATAATAATACTTAATGATTAACCTTAAACGAGCATTAAAATACCCTCACGGCGTTACAGAATGGACTAACCCAACCGGCCGGAACTGGGATCCAATTTTGGAAACTGTCTCATTTCAGTAGAGGAAGTGTGCCAAATATGGAATATGTACCTAATATGGAATACGTAGGTTTCCAGAAACGGCCACGCGGCAGCACTGTAACAGGTAGGCGAGTAGAAGCGCGTTCAAGGCCACCGCTTTTGGACGTGACAGCAGGTCAGTAGAGATGCGTTGTTTGTCTGAGGTGGTCGATATTTTGTTTATTATCCTCTACAAGTTTGTGCAAGGTAAGCACTAAATGTAGATAAAATATATATAATCCCTGTTACATTTGGTATTCAGATACTGAGTCGTTAGTAGAAGGTTCAAGCTTTAAAAGTTTGCTATATTTAACAATTCCCATGAATATAGAGTTGCCATTTTCACGACTCGTGTGACAAAGTGGTTATGTCCCTATTATGAAATACTTTTATGTTCCTAATATGGAATAGTATTCCATATTTGGTACAGCATATGTAAGTGTTCGGACACATATACATTTTTTGTTTACAGAATAATGTCTTGCCGGAAAAAGGACAGTACTACGCCACAATGAAAGAAGTGGAATGCAGACGACATGGAGAAAGCAATAACAGAAGTGAGAAGCGGTACAATGGGTTATAAGAAGGCAGCAACTGCATTTAATGTTCCACGAACCACTTTGTTTCGTCTTTCATCGAAAAACACCTGCACATGCAAGTAAATTTAACCTAGGCAGACGTCCAGTGTTCTCACCAGAGCTGGAAAAAAGGTTAGTAGATTATATAAAAATCATGGAAAAAAAATTATATGGCTTAACAAGGCGTTATATCAAACGGCTAGCATATCAATTGGCAGTTGTGAATGACACCTAATCCATTTTCCAAACAAAGTGAGACTGCTGGTTGCAAGTGGCTCGACTTATTTATCAAGCTTTACAAATATGTCATCACAATCAGAAAGCCCACAGGAACATCATTCAACAGAACTAAGGGATTTAATAAAGAGAATGTGGCAGCATTTTTCGATTTACTTGAAGCTGAGATTTGGCAAAGCTTATTTGAAAGTTCAAATTGGCTCCATTGCTATTAATGGATTTAAAACAACAGGACTTTATCCTGTGAATCGCAGTGTATTTGAAGACAAAGATTTTCTTGCAGCTCAGCAAGACGACATGGAAAATCCCACTGCAGTTCCTACTAGACCGGCGCCGACAGGACGCAATGAAGGATCAGAAACCAATGTCATTGGACCAGAACAAGTTAGTCCTATCCCTCAAATGGCTAGAAGGAAAGGCCAACAAAAAGGACGAGCTCCAGGAAAAGCTGCAGTTTAGACATCTTCGCCATATAAAACCAATTTGGAGTGATCATTGCAACAAGCTTCTCAGGAAACGACACCTAGGGCTAGGTCTACCAATCACCAAGAGAGCACTAAACGTTCTTCTAAAAGTATAAGGAAGGTTTCTACAACAACAGACACTAACCTTAAACTACAAAACACACAGCCTTCATGCAGTGGATTGATCGCACGTAAGACGCAAGCACGGAAGAACAGAAGATATGAAAGATCTTCGGATGAAGAGACATCCAGCTCAAGTGATGTTTCTACAGACCCTAATTTGTAAGAGGTTGGTCTAATGAGACCTAATGACCAAGATGCCACGTGATTTTATTGTGATGGAAAGTTTTCAGAAGATCGAAGAGGCAAACTGTGGTTACAGTGTTTGGAGTGTCAACAATGGTGTCTGTCTGAATGTTCAGGTGCAGAAAATTAAATGTTTGTGTGTGAATATTGCAAATAGACTTATTTACTGGATTGTATTTGCACATCTACGTTACCAAAACTGATTCAATAATAAAAATACATGTAATTAAAGTCCTTTCCGACAACATTATGATAGTTTGTGAATGTTTTCAACACTATTCCATATTAGGTACCACTTTTTGTAATGCATAAAAGTTAACATTTAATAAAAAATAATTACGATTTGTAATTTGATAGTATTTTCAGGTTCTTATAATTGTGATGTAACTTAAAAATGTGTGCTTTATTTGTGAAAAATTCCTTGTAAGGAATATATAAAAACCGTGATTATTACAAGCAAAAAACAAAACGGTATTCCATATTTGGCACACTTCCTCTATCAGGACAAAAAAAAACTATTTTGTGAACAGCCGATAGTGGAGGTATTATAGGAATCATGACGCGAAACTGTCAAGTACGTGACGGAATGTCGATTCCGGTAAGGATATGGGTATTGTTTAATAGTTCGTGTCTGTTGAAGCAAGACAATGGATGCCCCGATGTGGTTTAGTCTCTATTTATTAGATTATAAAGAAATCAATGTAGTAATAGATGGCGTAAAGTCTAGAAAAAATTGTACCACGGTAATGTCATGTCGTGGATCATTATAGGTGATTCGGAATAAAGTGAGCACTAAAAAAAGCCCTGATTAATTTCTATTTTCTGCCAGTTTATATCTTTCCGCTACATGTAAACATCAACATTGCCACGTGCTTTTATTTACATAGTCTTGTATAATGTTTACTTTTACGTTACAGTGCTCCGATAAATTTTAGCTACAATATGTACTCATTAAATGCACGG
>PNEQ01068784.1:0-10153 GCA_003012365.1 Medauroidea extradentata | reverse complement strand
GCCGTAGGTGGAGTTCAGCCTTAAATATTAGCAAAGAGCTTGTTTTAATTTAAAACATTTAAGCACTTTTACCTTGACATCTTCGTTAGTTTTCATCCTCTTGAAAAACGACACTATTGTTTTTTCACTACGCACTTCCAACCTACGACTCTTCATGGCATTGGCTGATTGGCATACAATGCAAATGTGCGCTACAATACCAGCGTACACACTACATGTCACTCCATCACTGCGTCCGTCAAACTACTAATCAGGATGTGTCACAGTGTCGTTCTAGTCCTGCCATGCCAGGGTAGGAGAATGGGCATACCCGCTCTCTTCACCACCATTGATGATTGGTGTACACTTCCGTGAAAACGTGACTCATCCTTCTTAGCTGTTTGCTTTCGCGCAGGAAGGGGGTGAACAGAAGGAGAAGTCGTAGCCAGAATGACAAACAGTACATGCACGGCTCCTGCAAATAACTCCCCAGGAAACTAAAAATTAAACTCTGCGCATATTTATTTCTTCTGTTAAATGTTAAGGGTTGACTACAGTTACAAACGATTAACAAAACATGGCGTTTCGTAGTTATCTATTAAACAACTGTAAGTGTGTTTCCAACAATGTAGAAATATTGGGGTAGCAAAATTGGCTAATTTGCTACCCCAATCAAAAAGTTGGGGTAGCAGCTGCTACCCCTGTTCCGGCGTCACTGGGAAGTAAGTTGCAATTTCCTTAATTCTGCGAACAGCTACGGATGAGAAAAAACAATACATAATTGTAAAATATATCCTGCTAGGTCAACAAATATTTCTTTTTCTTAATTTCAGTTTAAATCATGCAAACTAACGCCGCTAGTCCGCAGTGTCATATACCTGTGTAACAAACTGCTTGCTATGAAGGTAATCCGCAACTTTACATTCCTGCCTGCGCAGCAAGTTGAATACCACAAAGGCGAGCGAAGTAGGCGCATAATGCCTCCTACAGCGGTTACCTATGACACGAGGTTAGCGTCTGTATTATTCAAATTGAAAGCTCACTAGAACATATTTTTTCTAGCAGCAACTACAAAATGTAGAGTATTTAAACTAATGAATTTTTTGTGGTATTAAGTGGGTTCTTATTTATGCTGTTTTCTTGGGAAGTGTTTTTTAAAACCTAAAGGGGAGCAGATATTGTAGGTAACGCACCATCATATACATGTGTTGAAAATTAATTTTGTGTTGAAATGTAAATTTATCAAAGGAATTAAAAAAATATATTAATTTTTGCTAGTTATTGTTTTAAAAATGTTTACTTGTGTCTATATAGCCAACTTTATGTTAAGATTTTATTTTAAAATATTATACTTTATGGCAAACAATTTTTTACGCATCTATGAGGCGGCTTAACAATGTCAATAGGCCTACTTCTTTCTACGACTAAAGCGGGATTCACAATAAAACTTTGCGGCGCGGCGCAGAGCGATGTGCGTCACGAGCGTTGAGCCATCACAGACGTTGGATTTCAAGGCGTCGGGCGTCAGAGTGAAGAAGTAGAAGAAAAGTTTTATCAACATTTGGGACTCCATCTTTGAAACGTGATTACCGGTAAGTTAATTATTATTGGAAAGGGAAAAGTATACTGTGTGTAATTTCATTTACAAAATCATCACAATGTTTTTGTCTGGTAATACAATAATAATGATATTATTATTATTACTATCATCATCATCATCTAAATTGTTATTCTAGTTTTCCATTTTTGGTATCATACGACTGTGTTCTGTGCTTGTGTTTTTTTTTTCCAAAACAAAACTTTGGACGAATTTAATTGATTGTAATTACTGTTTAAATAATGTATCCTAATTGTAAAGCAAAAGTATGTTTATGTAATAAATGCGATAACTGCACCATCTGTATCGACGATGGTCGCTGATATGAAGCGCAATTGTGAATTGGCTTCTCAAGCGCCCGACGTTCATCATTGTCGGCCGCGCCGCGAAGCTGTAGCCTATTGTGAATCCCGCTTAAAGCAGATTTTACTATTGTGCGACACTGCGACAGCGACAGTGCGGCAAAAGTGGCTAGCCAATCAGAGGAAGGCAAGCAGACGACAGCGATGCGAAGGGCTGCGATAGGACATGTTCTATCGCAGCTAAGAAATTCGCATGTGAACAGGAACGACAAAAAAGAAGAATGATTGCATTTGTAAATAAACAACGAAAGAGACGCGAAGATGAGCATTTAACAATATAGTTTGTTATATTACCATTCAAATAAATTTAGCATACGACCTAAACACACGTAACCAACAAACATATTAACTTGGTGTGTGTGCCAATTAACGTATGTGGATAGTTTTATTGAGCCATTCCACCTCAATTCAGGCAGTTAGCAAGAAAATGTGTCAGGTCACCATCACAGATTTGCTTTAAATAATTACAGCAGTTACAACAAGTGGAGATAAGAAGTATGCTAAAAGGATTTCGCTCCCAACAATTTTTGCATGTGTTTTTGTATAGGCATGTTATATATAATTGATTCCTTCTGGTACTGGGCATGGCAAAAGTGCATGTGATGCAACAGTTGGTTTTGTGTAAACACTTTGCAACAAAGTTCAATCTTCGGGCAGAGTGTATTAATGCCATTAAATATTCTGCTTCATTTGTTGCTGAAGTCACTAATCTTGTATCAAAGAAAAGATAACACTATTGTTTCTTGAAAGTAAAACAATTCAAATTTATAGGTCATGCAAGGAAAAAGAATGGGCTACTGTAAAACCAGTTGTTGGAATACAATAAAAACATTACTGGCTGGTTAAAAATGAGGCATATATGGGATGCACAATTAAAGATAAAATAGAAAATAGTTTAACAATCTAACCAGATAAAAATACATTATTCAACACATGATTTCCAAATAGGCCAGTTTGTTGATTGTGTTTACGATCAGGATTGGTGGATGGGACAGATCACTGGTATATCTAAAGAGTTACACAACATTACTGTGTCGTTTATGCATCCCCATGGTCCAGCGAAAGGGTTTCAGTGGCCACAAGAATCTGGAAAGAAGAAGGACGAATGTCCGGTTCCACTAGAAAACGTTTTGTTAGCAGTAAGAAATCCTACTCCACTTGGACAATCAGCAAGACTCCACACTTACGACAAGGTTGAGTTGATGTTTCAGCAGTTCTACTGTCTTTAATCAGTCTAAAAATCTTTTAAGAAGTTTGTCAATATAAGTTACATACGGCTGAATAAGGGGTAAGCAGTCTACACATAATTAATTATATATAGGTATGCTGATTTCAAATTTTGCTTTGAATTTTCGATTTTCATCCGAGTTAAAAGTGCTGAATATTGTATTATATGTACTGTATTATGTTAATGTAATAATGTAAACAGGGACATTCCCTTTACAATTTCCAAGGTTTCCCCAAGTTCAGTACCAGTTACGAATTATATTTTTTAAGTGAGCAAGGAGACCCTAGAAAATGGGGGGAAAAAAAAAAATAATAATAATAATAAATTAATTTTTTAAAAATTCTAGAAATGGTTACAGGCAAAAATACACTATCCAACAAAGTGCATGCTATTAACAAAGGTTGGGACTACAAACTGACAAATTTTCAGATTTTTAAACAATGGGGTTTTTGAGTAATTGCCAATCAAAAATGGCACTTATGAAAAATTTTACAAAATTGAACATTTCATGTTAATAATTGCATGCATCCTAGAATTAAATGCAATTTTTTCTGTAAAACTATTGTAATGGGTCTACATATTGTCAGAATTACTTTTTCTAAAAACATTGGTTACTTCATGTAATTTTTTTATCCAAGAAATTGAAACTTTTTTGTCAAATTTTGGAGTTTTTCCCCCTATAAGATATTATCATGGGGATCATTGTAACTATACCACACTGTTGCTCAATATAACCCCTACAAAAATCAATGGAATCGGTTAAATAGTTTTGAAGTACTGCTCATTTTTAAAACACGTGTTTTTTCCAATTTTTTAATTTTTGACCAACTTCAAAAGGCCTTAACATTTTCAAAAAAATTTTGGGGTGAAATTCTTTTAGCATACTTCTTATCTCCACTGGTTGTAACTGCTGTCATTTTTTAAAAGCAATTCTGTGATGGTCGACTGACATGCCCCTGCCTGAATTGAAATGGAACGGCTCAAGATGTCAAGTTGTACGAAACAAGCAGAAGAGCTGTTAATTGAAGTTCGGAAGCAGGAATTTCTTTATAACTTTCAATATAATTTGTACAGCAACCAACTGAATAAAAACAATGCTTGGCTAGAAATTGTCAACAATTGGGATTGATTTGTTAATTTTTTTTTACTATTTCTGATGAAAGATGGCACTAAAAGCAACTAAACGCATCGTCGCTGTCGCATTACTTCCAAATCTATTGACGAAAAGTAATGTGTGAAGTAGGAGTAATGCTCGTTGTCTGCGAAGTTCGTAAGCCTTCGCATCGTCGGTCGTCGCTGTCGCATAGTCACACAATTGTAAAATAGGCATTAAGAAATCATATTCCCACAAGCAGCATAAATAGTAACACGTGGCCTTACCGATATAGGTACTAGTAATGCCTTGAGATGTAAGAAATCAAGATTAAATTAATTTTCTTACTAGTTTGTAACTAACTTTTAAATTATTGTCACAAAAAGGTAAAACGTCGTTAGAAAATACTGTTTCACACTAGACATCAACTAACTTGTGATGGCAGGAACATAAGTATTTCATGCTATAATGAAAAGCTTTCATTTTCGCTCTAAAGAATTTTTTTTAATGTAACACGTTTCTTAAAACTGATTAAAGAGCATAAAATAATTTATCGTATGACAATACTTGCAAGATAAAAACAATCCTTATGTGCACGCAAAAAATAATAGTGAATGTATCAGTCATTGAGACAACTTGCAAAACAATTCACATAATTTGCAGTGCCATAAAATTGTTAGTAACTTAGGTTATTCTTGCATCAATCATAAGCAGAGAGGTTTGGCCGGTTCCAGTGCAGGAGCCGGAGTGTGGCACCCGCCCGAGTGTGGCACCACACGCCATGTTGTGACGTCACGGCCCCGGCCGCCACGTTGGATGAACTTGACCTTTAACCGTGACCTTGACCATGAATGTCAAATTAACAAAATTTTCAAAAATTTTGAAAATTAAAAAAAAAAAAATAGAAAAAATTTCGAAAAAATTATTACCTCCATCTTGTTTCCGGACGCCATCTTGTTTCTGACCGCCATCTTGGGGTATTTTCCGAAGCTTCCAAAAATTTTTCTATTTCGCATTCCATTATAACCTCACACATATTTAAAAAATAAAATTTTAATAAAAATGTTTTAATAAAATACTATTTAATAAAAAACTTTTTATATAAAAATTATTTAATTAAATCAACTACCGACACGTCTTATCTTGACGAGTTCCACCGACACACTAACTCCACCCACCACTTTTACATTAATATATTAAATTATCCCCCCTCCCCATTCCACATTCCTTTATTCTAATTGGTTGTTAGTCACGTGATGAATTTTCCCCCTCTCTTTCCCCTACTTTAACACAACTTTCTTATCCTTCGTCTAAAAAATTTATTTTCTGTATAATTCTCACTACACAGAATGTCGCCAACGTCTTCACTTAGCAGCTAGACGACCGTGAGAAGTAATGACCATCGATTGACACTATGTATTGATCGTCAATTTCAAATTTATTCGATATTTTTTAAAATATTGTTAAAATAATTTTAAAACTTTATTTAAATGCCATTAATGAATACTACTTAAACTTGACTTCTTTCTTAGCTATATCCGATTGATTTCCATTAAAATCAATCAATTATTAAAAACTTTTTGATAAATAATTTTTATTATAACTACATGGACTATATTTCCTACAGAACTTCATCATCTACTCTCACACTCCTACCAAATTAGTTACATTTACTTAAATTTCCGATAAAATCAATCATTCGTTTTGAAAATAACAAATTTTTCTGGTCAGTTATATATGTAAGACTTTTCGACTACTTTCAAACACGACATACACAAGTACATCTAAGAAACTGACATATATTTTCATATTCATACTACTTATGCTAATCACATCACCCCTACACCCTCGCACCTAACATCCCCCCACCCAATACCCCCTCACAACTCTACCTTCACTATCCAACAGTCCTGTCAGAGCCTGTCCGAACTGTTCATTACACTCTTCTACAATACATACACGCACATATGACTTTCTCTCTGCGTAGCGAGCAGTTACATATACTCGACGACTCGCAGCTGTGCAAATACCATCATCCAATCTCATATCACTGACCAGCTTCCATACCAGATCAGCTACTTCAGTTTCGTATATTACTATTTTTTAGTCTATCTTACCTTTATAGATCAAAAAAGTATTTAAAATGTAGTATTTATTCTCGTCAAACACCCAAGTTAAAAAAAAACTCCTGTTTCCCTAATCATTACATTTTATGTATATGTAATCTATAATCAACTACTTGTAAAACAAACACCGCATCCCTAGAAAAGATATTCAGTCTTCATTTTAAAATAATCACAGTCATGTCCATATATTGCCTGATTAAGCAACAAAAAACCCTAGTTTATTCCACTCATCAACTTTTTGTCGTCTCAATGAAAACTAAGGCCTCGTAACTAAAGCACCACCCATGCTTCGTTGACCCAGTCACATATATTACCAGTTTTGACAAGGAAGTCACATGCGCCATCATAGTCATTGTTATGGTGGAAGTGGCAGTAATCACCGGCGAAGATATCGCCAACCAGGCTAAGCTACCGCAGTGCTAGTCGAAGTTAATCAACATAAGCACACATCTCATAACTTATTCACTGATGTAGATAAATTCTGCTTCACTGCTACCATTCCCACTAGTTACAGGAAATATCGAACATACTGTTCAATTTTTACTTCCGAGTGAGTTGTAGTCATAGGTAAGTTATGTCGCATATAACCTGACACAAACATCTCTTATTATTCCAATTTAATAAATCTCATACAGTGGTACATGCTTTGTCCTGTTCACTTTCCTACAATGTGTGTCTTACTACGGTACCGGTTAAGTGTAATCATTCTCTAACCTCACAGTTTATTTCTTAACTTAGTGATTTTCCAACTCCTGTCAAAGTTATCGAACTGAATTTTCTTTCATACCCAAAAGTCCTTGCTGAGTTCATTGTAAAATACATCTCCAGACTACCTTACAAAGTCGAACACTTCAGTTCAATTACATTTTTATTATAAATATCTGTAACGTGTACATTCGTATAAGCTTTAACTTCTCAACTTTTATTATGTTCGCCGTAATCATCTTGTCATATTCTTAATTGACTGACAGTCGTATTAATACACATGAACTCGTGCCCGTACGTCTAACAACCTAGTATAAAATAAACCCAACAGTCCTTATTCATTAATTTTTTTTATTCACCTCATACCACCAACCCTACCATGTCAAAATGTACTGTAATTCATGTCGCAGAATTGACATGGCTATCTTGTCATCATTAACAAATATTCAGGGTTGTTCACATACGAAACAGAAGTTTATGATGACTTCATCATTAGCACATCATTCGTAGCAGGTTCAATTTTCCCTTAAGTTCATTCCGTCATCGAATCTTGTTGCTTTCCAGGGAGAATATCGTGACCTGTACTTATATGCTATACGTGCATACAGTCTATAGCTCTTACAACATTAATATGCTGTACGACACCGGTTCGTTTTACATTTATTTATTCCTTGTCTCCATACAACATATCAACTCGCAAATATCTTGTAGTACTAGTTGCACTGGTGTCTAGGTGTTGACATCGATTCTCACGAAGTTCAATCGTAACTACGTAACGGTTACAATTTCCTTAAATGACAACTTATAGCTACAGAGAAGAGACCTTATCAAATACTAACTCGTATGCCGTTTCAAGTTGCTGCTTTGTCCAATCCAGATATTCTAGTTTTCTCACTGGTACGTAATAAGAATAATACTTTAAAGTCATCCGACTTCACACACACATACTGATTTTTTTTTCCATAAATACATGCTTGCAGTAAGAACACACACAAATATTTTTCATCTTCACTGGAGGCGATGTTACCTCTTCACTATTGAAATATCTCGTCTCCAGACTACTGCTATTCGCATACTTACTTCAGTTATAAATATACGTTTTATCCTTTTATCTTATATCCAGTCCTGCATACATGTTTGTTTCCTAAATTCCTTTTTTTTATTTTCAAGTGTATCCATACATACATTTCAGATTTCTTTGATAGCACAAAAATTATATTGTTTGATAGATAAAGGAAAGCAACCCTTTGCAGTTCGTGTCATGACTGTATTTTCTCTCGTCATGCAAACCAAGATACTACGTAAATTTTTCTCACCTTTAATTACGTCTACGTTTTACTTTATGAAAATACATCTCGCCACTTACCGAAGGACATATCTGTAGAAGGTTACGGTACAGCCAGTAGCTTGTAACATTCTTCGTAAGCCTCCCTTTGCCTGCGCCAGCCTGTCGGCTAGGCTAATGCTCATCACTTCCTCCCAGATACAGCAATTTAAATAAACACTAATAAACTCTAACAGGTGCAAAACACAAAAATAAGTTATTTAGATAATTTTCAAGAAATTAAATACTGATTTCTTTGATACCAAACTCGATATGGCTCGTTTGAATTTAGTGTGACATTAAAATAACAGTATACATATCATAAAAGAATAATCTTCAACAATCTAAGCTTCACAACAAACTCTAACAGAGGCAACTTTTGACCACATAGTACCAAAAGGAGAATCTATGCTGCAAAGCACTAAATGAACAGATTCGTATGCAGTTTTAAATCAAAATGGTTAAATTCACATTTATCATCCCAATTTAAGCAAAATTCACTAAGACAAACGGTAGGCTAACTCTATTATTAGCACACCACAATAGGTAATAACCCATGTAATTATGTAATTATTCACTAAAGTAATAGAGGTCAGGTGCTCATCCCCCTTACAACCCACCAGTTAAATTCTGACAGTTTTTATGATTATTATTATTATTCTTTTTTTAATGTATAACCCAGCAAACCAGAGTAACAAACTGTGGAATTTAACTTCTCCTCTAGGGTATCTGATTCCTCGGGTGATGCACATTATATTTCTATACTCAGGTGGTATCAATTAATAATAAAAACACACAAGAAAAAGAACAAAAACCACCCTTTCTCACAATGACACCCTTGAATCACTTGTATCAGGACTGCTTTCAGTCAAGTTTGTGAGTTCAACATTCAGTTGGTTATACCATCAGTCAATCACTCAAAATCGTCAGTTACAGAGATAAAACCATAGTAAAAGAAAAAGCAAACACACAAGACAATGGTTACATATAACTGGTAGACTTACCTGCCGAGAATCAGTTTTTTGAGATATGTGCAGGTTGCCCTATTCCAAAGACAAAAAAACAAAATTTACAAAAGAGTCACAAATTCCCCCCATGGCACACTCCCCAGAAACCGTTCTGGCAACAGAAACCTGGACTCTACAAACAATTATCTCAGTCATAAAAAATACAAATAACTTTTAGTTGTAATACTAGTTGACCAAATTACAAAAATACCCGTTCTTACAATTTCACTTTGTGCAACATTGAAAAATTACAAATTAAAAAAAAAAAAAAACCACAATTAACCCTTAAGTTACTTTAGTTTCTTTGCACTATGGCAGAGGTGGAACATACAACAAAAACCATCCTACAAAAGAATGAACAAAAAATATGGCTTTAGAAGATATTGATTATACACCCCTCGGACGCCTCCTCCATCTGCAAGGTGTCCCAACTCCCACACATTTTTACCTGCCTCCTGCAAGAGCTTAAATGACCCCTCAAACCACACACATAGTTTTTTTTCGTTTTCTTTAAGAGATATTCCAGGGTTCCTACTCTTTTAAGCTAAAAAATTTCAAGCACTTTTCAAGAACTTTCAAGGAAATTTTCCACAAATTTCAAGGACCCTGATTTGGCATGCGCAAGCACACATTAACAAAAAGTAACACGTGTACAATGAAAGCAATTTACTTACCATACCAGTACCACTTTACCCTTCTCTTGCAAGAAAGTTAACATTTTTAACTATAAAA